>RSEH01000002.1:0-279835 GCA_006503475.1 Stentor roeselii
ATATTTTCTCCAGCTTTGAAAAATCTGCTGCTGCTTGAAAATCGTTGCTTGTTCTTTCCTTCTAAGACACTTGAAGACTCCTCTTCTTGTCTCTGGACCTCGCGATAAGAATTGACGGGTTGAGAAGTATTCGAGGCTCTTTTCAACTCCTTCGGCTCTTTTCGCTCCTTCGGCTTCAAAGGCGACTCATTTTTCCTGGTCTTCACCCTAAAAACCCCAGGAGCGAAAGGACTCACATTCTTCCTATTAAAAAATGTTCAACTGACAAAGGAACAATTGGAGCCTTCTCTAAACCTCTCTTTCCTTACATTTTTCCCTGTTTTTTCCCTGATTTTGAACCATTCCCAACCTTTCCAAAGCCTCATCAACTTTTCTCTTCCTTGAAAACTTTTCAGACCTGCCAAGTTTTTCAGGTATTTCAGCAAAAACAAGAAAATCAGCAGGTTTCGGCGTTAAGTCCTGTAAAGTTGTTAAATTCAAGAAGTCTTCATCTTCAGAAGCAATTCTTTGATTATTGCTAAAAACGAAGGCTTACGTAGATTTGAATAAAAGTTGAAGGTCCATAGGATTATATGAAGACAAGAGTTTCACATGGCTTTTCTTTGAACTTAGTCGTTTTCGCCTGCCAGTGCGAATTTTAGAAGTCGGGATATGTCGAGGGACGAAACTTCTTTCGTGGTTTTACAATGAGAGAGCTTTTTGCGTTGTAAGATGACAGGTCAAGTAAAATTCTAAGTCGAAATTGGTTTTAAGTCATTTTTTGAACCAGCCCTCGCCAGTGCTGGAAGATTATAACCCTGATAAAGTCGTTGCTTATCTTTATCATTGAAAGGAATTCGCATGTTTAAGGCTAAAGAAGCTATTGAACTTGCGGAAAATCAACTTCATGGATTGCAGGTTAGAAGTATTAATCAGGCACTTATCACTTCTGAAGGCTTTTCTATGGTTTTTAGGTTGAGAGCAGTTTTTTAAAATGGACAACTCGTCAATTAGTTCACTTTTGGACCTACTTGCAAAGAGGCTAGAGAAGAGGTGAAAGATTCGGTTTTGTATGAAAGGGCGATTAATTTGACGGGGTTTTTTCTGAGTATTTTTATAAACATCATGGGAAACAGATTAAGGAAATGAGCTTGAATCTTGTGTCTGATTTGGCTGGATATCTTTATACTTTAAGACTACAAAAATTAATCCTCACCGAAGAAACCTGCTTAAAATCCGAGCCATTCCGCAGAAGAGGTAACCGAAACATCACCTTGAAGTTCGAACCAAAAGACGAAATCGAAGACGGTATAAACAAGATAAACCTCTACAAGAACTTCTTAGAAACCCTAAAAAAAAAGAACAAGGAAGAATAATCCGAAAGCAACAACCTCAAAACTCTCCTCTCTTGCTCGAAACGATAGCAAAAACCTTCGACAAATCCCGAAAACATTTAGAAAACGAAGAATGAATAAAATCATTAAAACAAGAACTCGAAAGTAAATCAGGGACTTGTTCCCCTCAACTCGCTTCTTTTTCTTCCCAAAGGTCCTTCCGAATGAAACTAAAAAAAAAAAAAATTCTCTTCAATCAAAGAGCTTTTAGTGTACCTCGAATCAAGTCGTCCAAAGATCTGGTTAAAGGTGAAAGACCAACACGAAGGCAATTTTTTCCCAACAATTCGAGTCTCTTCGTCATTGCGCGAGATGATTTTCCGAGAAATTTCTCATTCTGAAGTATCTCCAAACAAAAAGCTTTCAAAGCAAGATTCTCAGCTTTCGTTAAATCTGAACCGTTCTCGGTTCAAGACTGATCTTTTAAAATACGTCGAGTCTGAAAGATTGAAACTGAAAAATTAGTTGACAACTACTGAAAAAGTGAGAAAAATAGGAAAAAAACTAGGAAAATTCTAGATAAAAATATTTATGGACCGAAAACAAAGGTATCACTTTATCACTGACCCTGTGATACCAAAGTGTCTTACTTGTCTCCGTTGACGAAGAGAGTCTTTCGTTCTAAAAGCACTGAAAGAATAAATGCAAGACTTGTTCAGGGATTAATGAATGTCTTAGTTGTTGGAATAATGCAACATTGACATCTAAGTTATGCCTTTGCGATATTGGATTCGGCATAATCCATTTACAGGTTTTTGTAACTATTGTGAAGAGCCTTGCCAAGAATGTTCGTTGAATTACTTAGAATGCACCAAATGTAAGGAAATTCAGTCTATAGGTTTGAATCACATAAGCAAAAAGTGCGAAGCATGATCCTACCATTTGAACTCAAGTCAATGCGACTCTTGTGACGGAAATTTTTACCTAAAAGACCATGAATGTTATGAATATTTAAACGTCCCCCAAAATGCTCATAATAGAAAATTGCACAGAATGTATTTCCATTCTTCTCTAATAAACTCAATGTGTATTTGTGTCAACGAGTTCGGCCTGAACACATCAGGACTCTGTGACAATTGTAAGAATCCCATATTCAAAGACTGTTTGTGAAACCAATTCATTTGTGAAGAATGTAAAGAAAACGCTACTCTAAATGAAGGGTCTTGCACCTGCAACAACTATTATGAAATAAATTTAAAAAACTGTGAATCCTGTTCAGATCCTCTTTACAAGACCTTCACAACGACGATCATAACTGCACAATTTATGTGGAAAACACAAAAAGTGGAGTATTTCCTTGTGAATGTGTCGAACATGCATCTTTCAGCAGTGATTCTAAAAAATGTCTATGTGATAAGGTTATCTACTTGAAAATAACCTTTGCAAGAAATCAACACGTTATTTACAAGCAAGTAACATTAATAAAACTGAATTCGATTCAGATTTATGAAGATTCACATTAATCTTAACAGCGAAATTGATACTTCAGTATATCCTCTCTGCTCATATCATAAAAATAACTAAAAAACTGGGATTGGTGCTGTTTGTTCATTTACTGATATTATTACTATTAAAATTGCTTTAGGAATTGCATGGACAATCACATCGGTTGATGACTTGGAATTGAAAGCTGATTATTTTATTAGAAAATCTGGAGTTTCTTTATTGAGTTTTACTGATATTTTAGTTTATCCTACGTATTTGGTTAGTCCTTTTGCACCTGATGCGGTTATTTCAGGTCATAGCAAGATTTCGTTATGATGCTCGAATGAATTAGTGGAGTTTAATGGTTTTGGATCTACTGAAATCAACTCTGAGACATTTGCTTATCAAATGTCGGTGAAGGACATGAAGGTCAGCAAGTTCAACCTTCCAAATAAGTGCATCACTAATAACAGAAAGCACCTCACAATAACTCTCTACCTAACAGTGACAGACATCTTCACCAATTCAGCCTCCTTCAACAAAACACTATCCATGTACTCAAACAAGATCCTAACAATATCATTCGACACGGGCTCCTCATTAACAGTAAAGCCATCAACATCCATAAGCCTTCAAGTAACAAAAACAGACTACTGCGGAGTACAAGGTTCATCGAAATTTACCAGGTCATCATCTCCATCAATCCTATCAAGTTGCAAGCAAGTCTCTCGAAGTCGTCTTCAATCCCTTCAAAAACCCTTGTCTCAGCATCAAGTCCTTATTTTTTTCAGTCACAGCTTCAATATCAAGAGTGACAGAAAGCACTTCAGTGACAATCAACGTAATCAATTCAGACTAGGTCCTTCTTTGGAATCGACCGACTGAAGACGTGTCGAGTTCTTTGGGGTTCACTACTGAGGCTGTTAAATCGTATGACTCTGACAGTTCAGCTACTGTCTTGAGTTACTCTTGGCTGACTGAACCTGAAAGTGTTTTGGACGGAGTTACAAGTAATGGGTTCACGATTAGAATTCCTGGGGAAAAGTTTCAGGGATTGAAAAATTTTAGTATTAAGGTCTTTGTTAGTGACTCGGGTAGAAGCACAGCTGGAAGTAGCTTTTATAATATTGTGGATGATTTGAATACTTTTATCAAAATGATTGTACCGCTTACGAGAGTTACTGTTAGTAAGCAGTTTACTATTCGAACTTCGATTAGTTCGACTACTGGAAGTAGTATTTTGTGGACACAGCTTACGGGACCTGCTGCTTCGTTTGTGCCTAGTAACTTTATATTTATTAGTTTTGCTGCTGGCGCTTGGAATGCTGGTTCAAGCTATACGTTTCAGAAAGCTGTTGGTTTGTTTCAGTTACCGAATCATCAGGAAAATATCTAAGGTCCTACACAAGTATAACAACAAATCTTCCTCCTTCCTGTTTGAGTCAATAAATACCTTGAACATTTAAAATAGCTCAGTTCTTTTAATACTTCGGTTAAGTAATTAATAATCCCAAAAGAGTTATTAAAAATAATTGTTTTATTCGAAGAGTATTTGTGGGCATCGAGTCTTTTAGTTAAATAAAAGAATAGGATTAATGAATTAAGATTTTATGGATTTTCTTGGATTTTAGAAAGACTTGAAAAGGTTAAAGAGGATTTACCATAAAATCATTAGATTTGATAAGGGCCTTGGTGATAAAGAGTTTATTTCAAAGATCTTTTAAAAGGGAGGAAGAAAGTTGGATGGTTGAAAATTTATGGAATATGGATTTCTTTCAGGAACGATGAGACACTTTTTTTTGATGAGGTTTAAATAAAATTTTTAGGATTTTTAATTTAACTTGATGGAGATTTATAATAGATAGAGAATAATTTTATATTAAGTTTAGAATGATCTGCTTAAATTGTTTAGTTAAGATAATCAAAACCGGGACTTTTTCGGGTCGATAAAAAATTGCATTACTTAAAAATATTAAAGCGATAAACTTTTAGTTATATAAATGGTGTTATATAGAATAAATTTTAGAGTGATTTATGCTATTTTTATTAATAGTAATCCTCATGTTTGATATAATATATGATAGATTTTGAGATTTATAATCGCCAGAGCTCTGCATATTTTCGAGTGATAGTTTTAATATAAAGTTAATAATAATTAATCCAAATCAGTACATTTTTTCAGGATTATAAGCAACTCAATAAAGAAAATTCCTTGTTAAATAATCTTAAAAGTACTGAACCAATAATCAAATCACTCTCTTCCTAAAAGTAATCCTATTTCAATCATTAATTTGAATTATTAATAAAAACACTAATTCTAATTAAAAAGGATATCATAGATTGTAAAAATATTCAAGAGGCATGAACATTTAATCATCTCTCAATAATCTCTGAATTCAATAAAAAGATATAAAAAAGTGGATTTAATTTATTAACTTTAATTATAGAATATACTTTTCACATCCAGGTTTAGGGATGCAAATTAAAGATAATAAATATCTTTTCTAATACTCTTTGTCATTTTAGATATTTTACGCTATTAAATCTGCACAATTTGAAGTTGTCTAGAGAAAATCTTAGTTTAGCAAGTACTGACTTAACAATAAGTGCCCAATCAAATTAAATTATTATATTATAATATTAGGAAATTGTTTAAGCCTCTTAGATTTAAGCTACTTGAGAAAGTAGACTGTATGAAAAGTGAATATAATTCATGAACCTTGTTAAGCGAATTTTTTATTTGAATAACTTTTTTAATTATGAATCTTCTGGAATATATTGGATTTTATCAACAAATAAAAAAGTAAAAGCTATTTCATATAAAGTGTGTATCAAGGGTTTAATTGTGATTTTGTTGTGAAAATGAACATTTTATAGTTTTGAAACTCTCAGAATGTTTATTAATTTAAAATTTAAGATAATATAAAAAATCTAGCAGAGTGTCAATCATGGCACGATTCTGTTCTATTACCCAGCCACTTGAAGGGAGTGAATAAACTAAAACTTTATACATCCTTCCAACTTTTCTAGCAAATGAAGTCCTACTCAAATAACAACTACACCCCAGGTTTTTATTTTACAGAACACGGCAGCATGTACATCCTATTTTACAGAGGAAAAGTGATAATTACGATTGGACCTAATTGTAATAACTAAAAAGGGCCCATTCTGTTATTCTTCAATCTTTTGATACTTGCCATTCATCTTGTGCTATTCTTCGCACTTTTAAAAGACTTTCCACTCTTAAGATAAACATCTACTATTTCATTCACTTTTCTTCAGTTCAGCTTCCTTTCCTGTGGCTTAAAAGACCCAGTAGTCCTTTTCCCTAGTATGGACATAGAAATGAATCAAAATAAATTTTGTTATTATGCGGAGCTGACCGATCTGAACATCACTGTAACGTTTGTGATGTTTGCATTTAAGGACATGATCATCACCGCGGTTTTGTAGTGAAGTGTATTGGAAAAGGAAATATCAGAGAATTTTACACTCTTTTAATGGAGTCTTTACTAGGAGTAGCCTGTTATATATCATCAGCTCCATCATTTCTATTTTTAACAAGAGGTTCCTAGGAGTTGTGTAAGTACTTTTTAAATTATTCATAGGAACAATAGTTTGTTTATTCGATTGAAAATTTTGAATTTTAAGTCCATCACTTTTCGCCTGCATAGTCAGGTGTTAAGCAACTTTAAGACTCTGATTAACAAAGTTGTTACTTTTCTTAACCTGATTATTTTCCGCTTCTCGAATTCGATTTTCTAATTTTTTTTTCATTTTCCTTTTATTCATATTTTTCTTAAGATAAAGTAGAATAAAAGTTCTTTTCTCAAATTAGTATAAAGGCCAATAACCTCAGAAGTAGGTATGGGTCTATCAGGAATCAATAAATCTTTCAAAAAACTTTCAATTTTCTTCTGTTGTCTTTGTGGCAGGGCAGGCTGATAAAGTTGTGCACTTCTAAGACTAGGCCCTTTCATAAGTTCCTTTTGATTCTGATTCCATTCTTGAATTCAATTTCTTCAGAGTTATTCGACATGAGTTTTTCAAAGACCTTCATTTCTTTTTCTTCCTTTTTAATGCGAATTTCAAGTTTTCTAGCCTCTTCACAAAGTGCTTTTTTTCTTCATTCTCAAAAAAGTACTTTTCAATGAGAGTTTTTATTTTTTTCTCATAATTTGCATTATAAGGAAGTGTGATGATAGGATGAGGATTCATACTTCTCAACAGAAGCATATCTCTACACAAAGAATAAAACCTTTCTTTTAAGTCCTCAACACTCAGAGTTGGGTACTTCAAGCCATACCTGTCTCGAATCACAATAAACCTCAAGTCAAAAGTTTAGCAAAGGTCCCAAAAGTAGTCAGTTTCTTCTTTTGTTCAACTGGATTATGCTGAACTTTAAGATATTCCTCTTCTTTATAAGTGATCATCTCAATGTTCTTATTAATTTCGCCAACGATTAGTCTTCAGTATCTGGCACTTTCCTCCAGTGACTCAGAAGAAGACAGTCTTGCCTTGCAGGGTTCGTGAAAGAAGACCATGACTATTTTTCAGTCAATTTGCTGTCATTTCGCTTTTCTTTCAGACCTTTCAGAATTTTCTTGAAAAATGAAGGCTTTATTGCGGGATGTCTCCAGTCAATCTGATGATTTCGCGGCTTATGACCTCGTTTTTACTTTTCGAGTCATTTCTTGAGTTTCCAAGAATATCTTTCACGTCTTCCATTTATTCAGTATGATCAGATAGTTTTAATTGAAGACTTGAGGCCCATAGCTCCAGGTATGAAGAATTCTGAAATTTTGAAGAGAATAAAGGCTGCTTCGATGTGCAACTTTGTAATTTTCTTGGATTTTAACATGCTCTGATCAGCGTATTCACCTGTAAAAAAACCTGGAAAGGATAAAGGGCTTTGTTGGTTTCTATCTTTATTTTCCTTAATCAACCTGCTTGCTTTTATGTCGTTTACCAACTTATGCACCAGGGCGAAATGAGCGCCATGTGCAAAAGCAGAGTCTTGATCGGAATCAGACAATAAAGCAATTCCTTGACAGACGTAGGCGAGGATTGAAACATTTTCTAGTTAAATCCTTCTTAAAAAATTTGAGCTCTGGTCACTTTCGGGAGTACCTGAAAAATTATACCTCGAGAAGTTTTGAACTATCACACATAACAACTGAATAAGCCGAAGGTTGTCAATTGTGCAACATAAAATAGCAGCATTTGAAATCATGAAGTCCAAAGATTTTCCTTTTCAACAAAAATCTTACTTTCATTCAAATCTTTATTTTTTCTATGATTTGAATGCAAAACTGAACCAAAGTAAGTCATTTCGATTACTTGTGAAAAAGTTTCATGATCTTTTCAGATCCCTCCACAGGCTTTCGCGACAAGAAGCATTGTTTTCGCGTGGAAGTTTTTTTATGGCTGCTTTCAAAGTACTTGTTGATTTTTTCTAGGGTCTTCAAATCGATTTTCAACTAAATTGAACTTACTGACTGGCAGATATGTTCTTTGATGTCGCAAACAAAAGATTGTAGAAATTTGTTGAGTTTTTCAAGGTTTTTATTCAAGGAAACTGTAGAAACTTTGATTTTTTTGGCAGAGCTGAGATTATCAAGCTTGAAAAAAGGATGACTTGACAAGTTGTTTTGACTGCTAAGAATGCATTTTCTTGAGAGGCTAAAAACCGGGCTTTTTTCCTCAGTTTTAACGATAGAAGCGACAACAGCTGGTTTCTGCAAATAAGTTATCCCAGGTCTCCTTTAAATTAATTGTATTACATCCATTATATTACCATACTATAAGAATAATTTTATATTTTCTCTTTACTTATTTTTAAAGTCATCACTGTCATATTTTCTTTATTTCTTGCTTGTTGATCAGCAATCCTTAACTCTACTTATCAACAAGTTTACAATCTAATATAATATATATCTTTAGTAGAAGAACCACCATTTCATATTCAGTTAATACATAATATTACATACCTTCTCATAGATCTCCGTATATAGACATAAACCAACCAATTAAGTCAAATTTATGTATATTAATAAAAAGGTAGAATGCAAGACATGATTGTCTATTTATATCTTATTTGGTCTTCTCCCTAAAATTCCATGAAATAATTAATTTTAATCCATCTGTATATGTAAAGTCGGGGGCTATGGTGCAGATTTCAAGGGTGTCACATTCGAAGCAAGTTCACCATATTTCTCCATTATATAAAGATTTTCTATTAATCGATGATGAATCTGTATGCAGTTATCAATAAATATTAATATTTCAAATTCATAATTGCTGTTAAATTGCTTATATACAATAAATAATATATTAATATATTGCTGAACACTCTCATTTGTAATTATGAATCCAGTGGCAGAGTCATCTGCTTAAACTATGGCAAGGAATATTAATTTCATTATATGTTCTTCATCTGTATTCTCAGTTTCGTCAAAATTTTATCAGCTAAGCTATAACTTACATAAGATTTATATCTAGGAAGATAGGTTCTCAATCTATCTATAGAATCATCACTATCATCATATTTATTATTTTTAAGATTGTCTATCCTGCTCAATTCCTTACTATAATTTTTTTCTAATAATATAATGCCTCTAATACACTGTAATGATTCATAAACGTTTCGAATTTCACATTCTGATTAGCATAGTCTTTAAATCATCATAAATCAAACCCTTGAGTACTTATTGGTCTTTGTCGAAGAAAATTCCATAGCTAAGAAACCTATCTTTTAAAGTTTTTTAAAAGTTCTTTGAATATTCTCATATATCTAGTTTATCAAACCTCAACATTTTTAATTAACATTTCCTCTGGATTCTCGAAACAATATTATAATCAACCATAATAGCAGTAAATTCCAATTTTTTGCTTTCATCCCAGGGTATCTAATTAGAAATAAATAATTTACCTGGAATACTAGTACTTGGTCTCGAAAGAGTCTTTCTTCGCTCATTAAGATATGGTTTTTCTCCTGGAAATTTAAATTATAGGTATGTTTTTATTTTTAATTTTCGAGTTTATAATGATTCCTCTAATATAACATTAAATGCTATCTTGCTATCATATTCCCTATTTCCACCACATGGTCTTGGTCTAGATCTATCTAATCCACCTACTTCTTCTTTTTTCTTTCTCTCTTTCAAGAGCACAAGCATCTTTTCATTATGGTATCCACTTTGATTAGGATGACCAAATTTTTTAGATCCCTGCTAACTACGAAAAGAAGAATATATGAAATTGATTTTGATCTAAGTCACGAAGTCAATTAGCTGTATCTTCTATATGTTTTCATCATCACAACTACCCATAAACAAATCCTAAAATTACCCCTAATTTTTTTTAAGATTGATTCTGTATTATTTTATATTAACCGTGTATTAAATGAGAATTGAGTTCTAAATATGATTAATATAATTTGATAATCAAATTTTATATACTATATATTCATGTTTGTTGTTATGATTTGCTTTTATAGTATAAACACTTGAATCATAATACTAGATTATATCTGCAATTGCTCCGCTCACATATAAATCAACTGCAGCCTATTATAAACGAAGTTCTTAAAAAGATCAAACTCATTTATGATAAAGTATCCCAACAGCATTTTAACGAAAATATCAAGATCAACTTATGTCAACAGCTTCTTGAAATCAAGCACTCAAGCCTAAAGAGATATTTTAGAGTTATGCAGTTCAGCAAGGTTCCAAATGATAAGTGAGCAGTCAGAAATTTTATAATGCGGGACATTTCTAGCCTTCTGCAAGAAATTCTCAATATTTTACTTAAAAAAGAAGGAAAAACTGACAAAACGAAGCGAATTTACTCAGATTTTCAAAAAACACGCAATCCTGAACCCTTTTATGATATTTAAGCAGTTTCTTCAAGTGATAGACTTGATTTCTCAGATATTTTCAACGAAGAGAACGATTTCTTAGGTTTGAAAATTTCGGTTTCGCTGCATAAGACAGAAAAGTCTTATTTTAGAAGGACTTAAAATCACTGATGTGAGTATGATCAGAAAAAGAATGAAACCTTTCAATATCCAGACTAGTGGAAAACTTCTGCATCGAAGACTTGAGTCCGAACGAGGGTTTAAATTAAAGTGGATTCAATGTGAGCAGAAAGCCTCAAAATATCATTTTTATAGTCGTAATTGACTGAAGAATAGAAGTGGTAGTTGCTTGTCTATGAATCATAGGAAGACTGAAGGGAGCAAGAATTTGGTTAGGACTCAAAGACACTTTAGGCTAATAAGGACGGAATTGTATGGGTTTCAGAATTTTTGTTAGTCAGCCCAATTAGAAATTTTACTCAGGTTGATTAATTAGAATCTTTGATATTTGATCTTTGTGGGAATGCTTGACTTACTTCTTATAGATTGATTAAATTTTCAAAATATTTATAGTTTAATTGTAAAATCAATAGAAATTTAGAAATCTTTTAAATAAAACAATATCATAAAAAAATCTGCTACTCTTCTAATAATTGAAACAAAAACTCTTCATTTAATTTTATCAAGCTATAAAAATTTAAAATAAAATGGCTAAATTTTTAAATTTTTCTCTAAAACACCGTCCAAACCATGCTAGCTATTTTTCCGAACCTTAACTGAACTTCATCCATCCATAAATTCTCCAAACCCATTCAAGTATATTTTTTAAAAACGAAAAGAAAATTACAAACATTGAACCTCTTAAAAAAAGCTTGATTTCTCTCAGCTTTGTCATATATTGCACAAAGAAACTTTCTGAATAACTTGAAGTCCTTCCCTCGTATTTAATTCCAATAGCCTTAATAAAAAGTAAAAATTTGAGTTCTCTCTAGACCAAGCAACGTGAACTTTTGAATTTAACCCTAGCGATATTAGGTGTCGTAAATTCAGATATCAACAGATAATACAAAGAATCAGGATCAACTGAAACTATTTTAGGATCAATTGAAAGTAAATTAGAGTCAAATGAAAGTATATCAGAATCAACTGAAACTACTTCAGAGTGAACTGAAAGTACATCAGGATCGACTGAAACTACTTCTCAATCAACAGAAAGTACATCAGAGTCAACTGAAACTGCTTTAGTATCGACTGAAGTTACTTTAGGATCAACTGAAAGTACTTCACAATCAACCGAAAGTACTATAGAATCAACCGAAACTAGTTCAGAATGTTGTATTGTACTTTAAAAGAAGCTGAAACAGACTCTGCTTAAAGTACTTCAGAATTTTAGTGAAAGCTTCTCAGTTATAATGGTAGCTTATTCGCAAAAAATGAATGAAAATTTGAATATAATTTTTTAATGGTTTCATCTTCAACTGAATCACAATCATCTAATCATACATCAGATTCTAGCAAAAGCATCTCAGAGGATAATAATTCATGATCAGACAATAGAACTTTAGATTCGATTTGAAGTGTCTCAGAAAATGTAATTTCAATTTAAGAAACTGCTACTTTAGTGTCTACAGAAATTGATTCAAAATACTACTTCAGTATCAGACAATTAAACTTTAGATTCGATTGAAAGTATCTCAGAAAATCCAACTTGAATTTCAGAAAATGTTACTTTAGTGTTTACAGAAAGTGATTCAGAAAATACTACTTCAGAATAAGAAAATAAACCTTTAGATTCGAGTGAAAATGATTCAGAAAATACTAATTCAGTTTCAGAGATTGATACTGTAGAGTCGAGTGAAAGTGTTTGAGAAAGTAGTTCTTCAGTTTCGGAAAATGATACTATCTACTCAAGCGAAAGCATCTCAGAGGGTGATACTTCAGTATCAGACAACACAAGTTTAGATTCGATTGAAAGTTTCACAGAACATGCAACTTCAATTTCGGAAAATGATGCTGCAGAGTCTAATGAAAATGTTTCAGAAAATATTAATTCAGTCTCAAACAATTATACTTTAGATTCTAGTGAAAGTGTCTCAGATAAACCCACTTCAGAGTATAATAATACTATTTAAGAGTCGGGTGACAGCATCTCAGAAAATGCCACTTCAGTTACTGATAATAATAATTAAATTCAATTGAAAACTCGCTTTCTGATAACTCTTTACCTCAATGACCTTTCCAGAACTCGGGTGTTAAACGAAAGTCTTAGTGAAGACTTAAATTAGTATCAGATTGCACCACCTTGTCAAGATAAAGACATAACACCCAGTATATCACAGAGTCAATCAGCAGAAACTTCATGCAAAGTCCTCTGAGTAGTTGTAATAATTCTCGTTACGACTTTCGAAAGCTCTTCCAATTTGAGATAACTCGAAACATGAAAGCTAAAAAAAACCTTCTGAAATTGCAAAAGTGGCATTATTCACATGATTCCTGCTTCTGTTGTTCGAGTTATGAAAAGGAGCGAAAAGTTACTTAAGAAGAATACAAACATTTCAACTAATTCGCATTTTTGTTTTACTGAATAATAAACTTATCAGGATGCTATAGGCTAAGCAGGACTGCCTGTATAGGAAGAAAAGGGTGAAAAGAAGCAATTTGATAGAACACTCGAAAAAAATGTGCAGCCTAGGGAAATGCAAGAATAAATCAAGGTCCACATTATGTACCAGGATAACCATTAGGGAATATTGTTCAAACCCATCATTTTCATTGATTCTCGCGCTTTGGGCTTCTTCTCGCTCACTAAATACAGATCATTCGCACAATGGGACTAGAGAAGTGATAAATATGAAAAAACCCAGGAAGTAGGTGAACTTCTTAAGAAAACCTTCACTTGTGTAGTGTATTCCCTAAAATCGAGCAATGATTCTACCCATTCAGGACTTTTTGGATTGATTGTTGATGAGCTAGTTGATTGCGAGGTTTTGAACAGTAAGAAAGCCACTATAAAATATCTTTCAAGAACCTAACCTTGACTTGTTTTTATTCTTTCTTATCGAAGGTGAGTAGCTAGTTAAGAAAAAAATTAAAAACTTTCCATAGATATGTCTCATCAGGTTGATACTTCCCAAAATATACCTGATATGTAAGTCTTTTTCAGTGATTCCTGAGATATCAATATTCTCTTAGAATCGCCATTGTCCTCACTCTTGAAATAGTCTTCCATATCATCTGCATCCTTACAAATCTTCGGACGATTCAATTTCCTCGGTCTGTATTCGTCGCGTTCAAAGTGAGATATAAAAAAGATGTAATCTCCGATTGCAAGTAACTCGCAAGACAAGCAGCTTTTTCATTTGTCAAATGCGAGTCGCCAGATTCAATCATATTTCAAATTTTTTCCACACCAGAATGAAATAGATTCTAAAACTTTCTTATGCGTCCCAAAGTTTGCATCAGTTCAACATCATTATTGAGTAATTTCAAGTAAGTATCTGATGAAGATACTAATTTACTCTTGCCAAGATATTTCTTGTCTTCACCTCAGTCATGTCTGAAGCGAGGTGCATCAAACACAAGAAAACAATTAAAAGGATCAAGGAGAAACTCTCTAAAAGTGATCCGGCGAGTTCATGTTTCCATAAAAGCCAGATCTTCAGCACATATGCTTTCAAGTGAGTTCCATTCACCATTTATTCGACTATAATTGTCAGACTTACTCTTCAACGTTTCTCCAGCGTGAAAGTCTTTACATTGCAAAACGGCAGATATGTTCGAAAGACCTGAGCCTGAACTTCATGAATGTCTTCTCAATCCTCAGAGACCGCAAAAAGATAAAGCGAAATATGCGACTTCGCAGTCAGGACAAGTCTTAAAACAGTCAAATCCTCGTCATTAGTCCGCTTCCCTCTCGATGATTGAGTTTCAGGAAAGCCTTGAAGTCCTCTTTGCCTGAGGTCTTAGAAACTTGATGACACTGGACTACTTGTCAGTCGCGTTTCCAGGTTGTAAGAAAAAAATGAATTGCTTTGGGATAGGGAAAGAGAATTATTTAGAAAAAAAACTAGAAGACTCAAAGTTAGCGTTGGAAAAGTTGAAAAGAACAGAAATTACTTGGTGGAGAGATTTTAGATGGAAAAATCGTGAGAAAATCTCAGGATTTTCCGAATAAATACGTTTCTAATGTTCATAGCAGGCTTATTGGGTTTTCTGATGATGATACTCCGATTATTAAAGTGGAAATCAGGGAAAATCTCCTTTTGTTGAGGGGAATTCGAAATCTTTGCAAGTCCTGTATTGAAACACTGTGAAAAAATAGTTGTCTCGCCAAGATATGCCTTGATTCATAAGATTGAAAAAGATTTCTTGAAAATTTTTAGGTTTTGGTAGAAAAGTTGTGAAAAATCTTTGAATTTTGGATTCGCGACTTTGAAGCAACTGCGAAGACTGGGGAAAAAATCAAGAGTAAAATTACGAAAATTGAGAGGATTAAGGGTAAGTTCTTGCCTTTTCAGCCTGAAGAAACTAGTTATCCTAGTCTTTAGAGGGTGCATTCCAAGCAGGTCTTTGAATGATGTATTCAGAACTTAAGGGATTTATTAATAAGAAAAGAGACAGAAAGGAACTAAGGGATTTTAAGGGTTTTAAAGACTTTAAAGAGATTAAAGACTTTAAAGAGATTAAAGACTTTACACATATTAAGACTTTTGGTAGTATCAGCGTTTTCGATCAATGAGGAGTACTTTTCATTTAAGTCCATATCATTTCCCAGTGAGGCCAGCAAGTTAATGAAGAATTATATGCAAAACATGGTTTATATTGAAATCAAATTAACTACTTACACAGACCGTTTCACTCAGAGTCTCTTATCACAAAGATGGTCACTGCTCTTCTCCCAAAGTTCTTTATCAAGAACCTTTTTTTTCCTGCCACTCGAGCAATATCGTTTTTGTTGAAGTATGCTGTAGCGTTGTCAATGCTAAATATGACAGAGTCTTTAGCACAATCCGTCATTATTAACATAGCATCTTCATCTTGAAAATTTGAGTACTCTGAAAGACCATTGACTTTAAAAACGGTTTTAATATTTTTGGAGTTGTTTGGAAAATGCATGCTGGAGTCCCTCGAATTTCCGTAATTCCGGCCACTCTCCGGATAATGCCACCCCTTGACCTCTTTTTTGTCACTGATGGTAAACAGCGGCCTTTGCTTCCCTGGAAATTGATCAGGCTGGTTCTTCGAAGTTCCTGTGACCTTATTGCTTTGAGAACTACCAAAGCTCTGACACTCATGCCCCTCTTCGACGTCGCCTATCCTAGAGTTAGGATTAGTTCCAGACGTTGTATTAAAAACAGGGTTGATCCTAGTTGCCGCTGTTGGGTTAAAGACAGAGTTAATCCTAGCTCCTGAATATTTGTTAGAATCTAGTCCAGACCAGCAGAGCTTTAAACTCTCGTCATTTTGACTCTTCTCTTTCGATGCAATTTCTTTTAAGACTGATGAATTCTGGAGATTTTGAGAGTCAGCCTGTTTATCTTTGACAGAAACGTTCAAAAGCTGATCAAATTGATGTTGAGAGCTTTTCGAAGAAGACGACTGCCTGCTGTAATTTCCATTTACTTTTTTGTAATCCATTGGACTGATCACTTTAGACTCGTCTAAATTCAAGGAAACGTTGAAAGGACTTTTAACACTAGATGGATTCATTTCATTTACGTTGAATGAGCAGTTTGAACTACTCGAAGATGGGTTGAATTCTGGAGTGATTTTGATTGGATTTTGATTGAAGCTGGATGAAGGAACAATCGAAGGCTTTCGAAGGTTTACCAGATCTTCATACCTTTCCAGTGGAATTGGACATTTTGATTGTGGAGGGATATCCATATCCATGTCACTAGTATATCCTGAAGTGGAAAAATGGCTGGCCATCGAAGATATGGTCTGAGATTTGCTGATATTGTTCGAAGTGTTGTTGATTGATGTAGAATCGTGAGTAGTTGAGTTGAACACTGAGAGGCCTTCGAGTAGTAAGCATTTTACCGGGGGTGGTGTCCTGAACGCGTCTTCAAGTTTCTTCATATTCTCTTCAAGTCTCGTTGGGATTCTAAATAATTTTACCTCTTCTCTGACTCTTCTGAGCTTGTCAAAAAAGCTGACGGTCTTAACTGGTAGTTATTGAGTATACGATCCATTTATAAGTTCACTGATCCATTTTAATTAGTGCCCTTTTTAATTATTGAGGGTGTTTTTGATACTCCTCCTTTTATTGTTTTCTCTATGTTCAGGTTGTTCAGAGTTGTCTTTGAAGATTTTTGACTTGAAAGGGCTTCTTCAGCAGTTCAATTTCGACCTGGTCATGAGCGACTTGAGTTTTTTATTTACTTACTCAAGTTTTTTTATAAGTTTCATAGATTATTGAGTCTTTTCTCATCGAATCCAAGATTGATTTTGATGAAAATTGTTTATTCATAATAGTTAGTTGTTTAAATTTCTTGAAGATTATTAATTTTTTTAGCGCCTTTTGCTTTAGTCATGCAACTCTCAAAGTTCTTGCAAGTGTCTTTGGCCTGGTCCATTTAACTTCAAGGTCAGCGATTCTTTTCTAGTTTTCTGCAGATCACTGACGATTTTTCCTTTCTTAATTCGATTTGTCTTTTTTTGCTGCCCAGCTCATCTCTGAAGATTTCCTGAACTTTTGGTTCTATTTGTTCATCCGCGATGTTTTGAATGTCTTCTGATAGCCTGGATTGAGTTGTCGCTCAACAAGTGATGTTTTGGCTGAATTCGATTGGACACTGATTTATTTGGGTGAAAAAGTGACTCTTTTTCTTGTTTTTATCGCTTTTGCATTCAAAACCGTAGGGTGCTGATCGTTTCAGATTCATAGAAAGGTGGATAAGTTATGATCAGAGCTGTTTCAAGTTTCTTGCTAAAGAGTCCTGAAGGGCCTAGGCTAGTTTCGAATCTCGGTAAGGAATGTGGATTTTCCGTCAGTCTAAGATGGCCTAGCATTGTTCGAGACTTGTCGAAGTTTCTTGCTTGCTCAAGTCATTTCCCTGCTGCTTCAGTTTTTCTAACCTGGCGAGATAACAAGGTAGAGTTTTCCAGTTTTTACACTGAAATTTTTCCATATATAAGAAAACTGGTTAATTAATTGATTACCTTCTACATGATCAGATTTTTTTTTGTCCTGCTGGGATCTCTTGGCTCTAAAGGCCATATGGCTGATGTCCTTCTGTGACTTGACCCTTTTCTCGTGTTCAGCATTTCGTGGTCTTTGCGACTGAATTGATGTTTTGTTGAAGTCAGACATGTTGCTGAGGTTTGAGTTCAGATGTTAACCTTGCTCGTGTTGTTCACGTTTCGATTCATCATTCACTTCCAGCTCCTGATTACTGCCTGGCTTTCTCGGTATTCACTTTGCTTGCTAGATGCGCACTTCTTTGAGCGACGTTTACTCTGATTACTTTAAAATCTTTGTTGCCTCCTTCGTATTGGTCATCATTCGTGTCTTGCATCGCTGTTATCACTCGAATGCACTTTGAACCTTCTCGGTTTGTGTAGTGGCTTTGGAATGGAATTTTTTTGCAGTTTTAGATGTTTATACCTAGTTTTTCGAGCTCTTTGAAATCTTGCATTTGGTACTCTAAGGTAAGCTCTGAACCTTCGCTTACGTTGTCTAAGTGTCTTTGGATCGTGTTTTCGTCGATTAGGTTTTCGTCTTAGTATCGGAATTTCAAACCTTTGTGAAGCTTGATCAGTGATGAGACCTGAACAGATTGGTTAAGGATCTTTGTTGGGATTGTTGAAATGGAATTTTTTAGGAATTTATTTATTTTGATAGGGATTTGATTGATCGAAATATCTTTTTTTAAGATTAAGAAGTTCGAAGTTTTGATAAGATTATTTTTTAAATTTAGAAAATTCTATAATCTTGAGTTCAATGTAAGGTCTCCACTCCAATCTTCTCATCTCTGAAAAGTCTTAAAGTCTCTTTTTTTCCAATGGAAAACACAAGACCACATCCACAAGCATCTTCTAAGGCGAAAATAAATCCTAAAAATAATCTACACAACATCCCTAAGCGAAGAAACCACTATCTAGAGATGGAAGCACCCGATAGAAAACAACCAAGCACTAAACCTTCAGTACTCTCAAGTCTCAAAGTATCTCAAACATTCTCACACAGCTTCCAAACTCGTCTCTGCCAATTCGAATTTTTCAAACTTCTGATGTCTTCACGTCTTCTAAAAATCCCAACATATCCAAACAGCATTTTTTCAAAGCCTCTCTTTAGAAGACTACGAAATTCCTGTGATCGAAAACCATATCTTCTCTGATCTTAGCGAGAACTGGAATGCAGAATACGATAGAAAGCGACAAAAGTTGCAAAAGGCTGAAATATGGAGAACTGTAGAGACTTTATCACATAACAAGTACTCGATTAGGGCTTTCACGACTTGAGAAGGGTAAGAAAGAGTCAAAATCAAGCCATTTTCAGTGTTTCTTACTTTTTGACTCAAGACAAAAGCTCTCACTTGTAAGACTTACCTGTTAATGAAAACTCTTGTCCTTCACTGATGATTGTCACGTCGTTAAAAGGACTTTTCACAGTGATCTGGAAGAATAAAGATTCAAAGGTCCTCAAGCGGTCTTCGAGGATTATGTCAAGTCGATGAATGAAAGCGTCGTTTAACCTTCTTCCGTTGTCGTTTCCTCCGAAGATAATCCAGACTGCGTGAAGAATGTTCATTGAAAAGAAACTGATTCGCGCTGGTCTTTGGCCGAACTTTCGAAGTCCGTTTTGCGTTTTCTAGATCGAGTTTCAATAGACTTGGTTTTTCTTTAAATGAACTGCTGGCTCCTAAGATGTAAATTACTCGGTTCAATACTTCTGCTGCTTGAGTGAATTTTCAACAGATTTCGGATTTTTGAAGATTTTTTTCGTGACGTTCGTGGCTTTTTAGGTCGATTGACCAGATGTCGTTTTTTACTTCTTTGTAACTTGAGCCTCCGATTATTCAAAGTAAGTTGCACCCAGCTTCTAGTCAATATGAAACAAATAAAAATCATTAAAGTAAACCTCACCCGAAGTCCTCCCAAAAAGATACAAAGAAGCTTTATAAAGAGTTAAAATGTGTCCATATCTAGCAGAAGAACAGATCCTTGACACTTAACATCACTCCAAACATTATTCCCAATACAATAAAAAAAAATATCCTTTTTATTACTCTGGCCAAAGTCTTTTCCAGTTCCAGCAAAACATAAATAATCCCAGATAGAGGATCAAGCACGAAGCATGAGAAGCCCTTGCTGAAGGCACATTCGGTTGAATCGAGTTCGAGGAAAGTCTGTCTATCCAAGTGTAATCAAATCAAGGAAATAATGATCATTCAGAACATTACTTCCGTCATGTCCTCCAAAAATAAATAGCTTTGAATCAAAAGTGACACTTGAATGACCACTTCTAGCTGAAGGAGTCTCATCAGTGCAAACAAGTCTTTTCCAGAAGTCAGTCGAGACTTCTAACGTTGGAGTTTCCATTTTACTTTATAAGTCATGGATTCAAGAACGTCTCTTGGATGACCTTTGAAGATCTTGAAATTTTTGATGAATTGTCAGGTTTGGGTCACTTTGAAGGGCTTGACTGAGGTGACTGGACTACTCAAAGGGTATGATGAATATTTGAACCTTTTTTTGTATAAAAGTCGGATCGAGGATGAGATGAATGATATTTTATTTATTAAAGGAGACTTGGAGGTTCTAATGCGAGAGTTATAGTTATAATATATGTCAAGTTCTATCAATTATTCTCAGGGGTATTTATATATATCTTTTGGGTTTTTGTGGATGGTGTACCTGGTACTTTGGAGCTATAACACCTGGGTAAGAAACTCAATTCACTCAAAGTCCCTTCACAAGTTAATCTTTTTTGTTCATGATTGTTTTGTGTTTAAAGGGTTTGAGTAATTGTTAGAGGAATACGCCTGAAGAATTGGACTCTGAGAGGATTCTCTTTGTTCTTCTTGCTTAAGGAAGTTCAGCCTTGAGAGTCTTTCTGAACGTTTTTCTTCTCGTTTAACCTTTTTACGTGTTTTTCGTAGTTTTTTGGACTTTGATTCCTTTTTTCTTCTCTCCTTGAAAATTTTCTTTGCCCTTCTCTTTCGTTTTTCAGATTTTTCTCTGACTAGACTGACTTTCGACCATTGTTTGTACTCCTTCTTGTTGCAATTTGAGTTTATTTAAAATTTCTTCATTTTGGACTCGAAATGCTTCTTTTTTCTTCTTTTTTTTTCTTTTTTCTTATTTTTTCTTCTTTTTCTTCAGTAAATTTTCAAAAATATCGGGGAATGCTGAGAGTTTTCCTCTAAAGTTTTCCTGGACTTTGCCCTCGAGTTTTCCTTAACTTTTCCTTCGAGTTTTAACTTGACCCAGTTTTCAAGGAATTTCGTGGTTGAGTTCAACAGACATGGGTCTGAGTTTATCATAAACGATCCTATCAACACTATGAAGGACTTAAAAAGACACATTAAGTCAACTTTTCTCGGATCCAGATGCACTTTCAATGCATTTAAATAGTTTTCATCATCAATTTCTTCGGCTTGGTCTTTTGGCAGATCTTTTGTTTGTCAAGGTCCTGAATATTCTTTACTATCAAGCAACAGCTGTCAGCTTTTTGATTGAGACTTTTTTGACTGTCTTTTTAAAGAGCTTTCTTGCAGACTTTGCAAGTTCATTTAACAGTTATGAGTAATTTAATTAAATCCTAGCGTCTTGGATGTTTGAGGCAAACTTCAGACTTTCGAGGCTTTCTTGGTAGTTGTCTGGAGACACTGTTACAAAGACTATCACCAGTCCTGTCTTGAAGGACTTTTGTAAGTTTCACGTAGGGGACTAAGGTGCTTGACCTCCTTGAAAGAGCCACGAAAATTCGATTTAAACAACTGAGACTCTTATTTATGAATTTTCCTTCTTCTAGCACTTTTTTCATTGATTCAACTTCTTCGGCGGATTTGCTTGAAAATGACTCAGTGTTCGGTCTTTCTGAACCGGCTAGATCGATTATGCTTAGTTGGCCTGATCGCAATTCGCCCTCGACTAAGCCCTCGATAAAGATTTGGTAGACTGTGTGGCTTCGGGAACTTGCTGAATTCAAGTGAGTGTCACGCCTAACTCTTCTTTTGCTAGACTCGCATATGACTGATAAAAGTTCGAAAAGTGAAGTGACAGAATACCAAATCGCTTAGTCCAAAGATTTTATGACTTTTTTCGATTCTGACAGCAGGTCTGTAATTTGATCCATGTAGACTTCTACACATGAAATAACGATATGACTGCTTTTGAAATTCTACCGATCTATTTCTTCGAATATAAAATGTGCTGAGCGTGGTAGAATCCCTGACATTTCAGTTATTTTATCAGTTGATATCTGCCCTTCAAGAGTAAAAGTTTTGCCAGAGCCGGTCTGGCCATAAGAAAAAATGCAAACTTTTCCTCCATCGATTGCTGTTTGAATGTAACTTCGAGCTTCATCAAAGATATCAACCTGTGTACTCTGATCATCGAAAATCTTGTCAAATAAGTAAACATTTTTCGAAGAGCTTGTCGAAATTTGTATCATCCTCAATGGTTCCTCAAGCCCTTTGGACGGGTATTCAATAAAAGATGTCAAAGCAGGTTTAACCCTGCAGCAAACCCTAATAGGTCCTTTTTTGACTTGAATGATTTGATTCAAATTCTTTCTGATTTCTTCACTTCTCAACAGGCTTGATTTAAAAACCAGCATTTGATTTTTATTGACAAGCAGGTGGTCTTTCATATTCTTGATCTGGACTTTAATCTTCTCGATGATATTTATGAAGTCTTTGCAGTTTGAACAGGAATAAGTGTCTGGATGAAAAGCGACTTTTTTTGACTCGAATCTGTGTCTGAGACGAGAAGGCTCTGATAACTTTTCAGGACTTCGTCTTCTTCGAAAGTTGTATCGTCCAAGATTGACAAGGATACTATCATTGCATTTTTTGATCCTTTCCTGAATTGGGTCTATTTTTTATTAAGAATGAGAAATGGATGTCTTTAGCATTTTCAATTTGTGTGAATTTTTTTTCGGGGTTTTTTTTAAGATATTTGTAGAGACTTTTGGGCTTTTGTGTTGTTTGGATTTTTTAATTCTTGAAGATAATAATATTGATACGGACTTACCGCTCAAAGTCTCAAAGTCTTGGACTGCACTTTTGGCTTGGCTGAAGATATGATGGTGACTGATTGGAAAGGAATTCAGGATATTATTAGAATGGCTTTTAAAGCTCTTACTGAAGTCTTAAAAAATCAGTCTATCTCGATTTCGCATCTCAATAAACAAATTTTTTCGATTCCGAAAATGTTGGCAGGACTTCTCAGGTTTCGAAGGATGATATGGAGGACTTGAAAAATTTAAGATAAGAAAAGGCTTCTAAGAAAGACTTGCGTTCTGCCCTTTCTGATGAAGTTAATTTGGACCAATTGAAATTGAAAATTGACTTTGAAGAGTTTTACTCTGAAGTTGAAGAAATCAATAAAGATAAAATCATCAGAATTAATGATATCAAACAAGAATAATACCTGATTTAAAAATCAAAAAGAATATTAGCTCGTTAAAAGTTATCAAATTATCTAAAAGCTATCTAAATAAAGAATACATAATAATATAAAAATATCATCTATTTTGATAAAGGCTTTTTATAAAAAATATTCTGTCAAGAAATTCATCAAGTTATCATCTACAAAAGACTTACAAAAAATGATTTAGAACTCATCGAAAAGCTTCCTGGAAAGAAGTCCAATAAGAGCTCCAAAAAACCTGACAAAAGTGTTTTATCCGATCTTCCATAAAAAAAGTAGACAAAAACGAGCTAGGAGATCAAATAAGGTTCAAAGCAGATTATAAAGACCTTGCAGCCCTTTCATCAAGAAGAGATGGAAAAAGTGACAAGAAATTCGTAGAAAACCAAATAAGCCACCTTTCCAACAAATTTATCCAAACCAGTCTAATCTCTAAAAAGAAGCCTTTGAAGAAAATATTACTTCAGTCCAGTCTTTTTTGTCAAATTTGCAGAGAACAATGAAAAATGAAATCGAAAACATGAAAAGACAATCAACGAGTGCCTTAAAAAAGTTGACTACTCTGAAGTGGAAATTTGTATGAAGGGATTGATCAAAAGCTGATATCAAGCTCTTGGTAGAATGACTAAATTTTTAAAAAGGCTATGAGTAACTAGTCTCAAATGACTATCTAAATTCTATTTTTCAAAAAAATCTATTTAAATAATACTCTCTTAAGAAAAGAGACTCTAATGTCTACTCAAATGACATTACTAACAAAAGAATATTTATGAAAATAACGATTAAATATTGTAATGTTGGAGTTCAAAATGTTGTTGTATTAAATCTAAACTTAAATTCACTCCCAAAGAATTAGGAGAGCATTTGACGACCTGGCCAAGAATCAGTGAATTGAATCATTCAAAAAAGAGAGGCCAACGAGAATTTCCGTTAGAGAATTGATTTCATAAAAAATTAAAATAAATTCACTCATAATATCTAAAACTTGGAAAATAGTTTATATGTCTATCGAAAATCAATAATAAACACAATAAAATAGCCATAAATTGATAGATCTATTATATATATATTGATTAACATGATCTTCATGTTTATAATTTACTCATAAAACAAATTTGGTAGAATTTCATATAATTATAAAAATGAAAGATTTGAATATGAAAGCTTTTTATTATATCTGTAGCTGCCAGGTTAATTTAATAGATGCTTCACAGATCAAGAAGCATATTCTCAAGCCTCCAATCCACATCATTACCAAAATAAAAAAACAACGCATCAAAAAAAGAAAAGTTATTAAACGAAGAATTGGTATATTCAAGTCATCCGCAAAATACTTAAATCTAACAGTTCAGAAACTGCTTTCAAATTTAATTTACTACTCAATGAAAATTTCCTTCAATTTTTTAAGAGATTCAGATCAAATAAAAAGATTATCTATTCGAAGTCTTCTGGATTTAATAAACATGAACTTTACAAAAGATATCATTAAGGAAATAACAATTTTCAATGATTTTAAAATAAAATTCAAGTCAAAATTTAATAAGTTCTTAGACCTTCATACATCTAAAATAATTTCACTAGTTATTTCGAATGATGGTCTGATATTGATGAGTGGAGGATTAGACGGAAGGATTCGCATCTGGCATCCAGAGTCCTTAATAAATATTACTTGTTTCCATTTCCATCGTTCTGAAGTTGAGGCACTCGATATAGACTCTTCATCAAGATATGCAATTTCTGGGTCTCGAGACTCATCAATTTGCATATGGAATCTAAAAAAGTATTCACTAAAGGCAGTTTTGAAAGCTCATAAAGAGTCAGTAAAATCTTTAAAGTTCTTCAAAGACGGTTTATATTTTTTAAGTGCCTCAGAAGATTGCACACTAAAAGTTTGGAATACTATAAAAAAAATTGTTATATATTCAACATCTACAAAAAAATCGATTAGTTATGTTTCCTTCCAATTAAAAACTTCAAAGATTCTTTTTGTTTGTCATAATGGAGAAATAAATAAATTTGATCTTGATTTCTTGAAACCTCATCTCATTAAAAAAAATTTTGAACCAAATGTATGGAGTAGTTGTTTGGGAAATCATATTTTAATGACTGGACATTCAGATGGTTTTATTCAATTTATTGATATTCAAGGATTAACAATCTTTAAAAAGTTAAAGGGTCATTCTAATATAGTTTTATCAATACATTTTTGTGATTTCAATAAAATTTTTGCGTCTGGGTCCGTGGACAAAACAATAACACTATGGAGCGCATCGAATTTCAATATTTTAGAAACATTTATTTTGAAATTTTCTTGCTTTTGCCTTCAGTTATTTAAAAATAATTTGTATTTTGGAGGTAATAGTTGCACTATTGAAAAATTCTATTTCGAAAATGATAATGAAGATCCTGTTACAAACAGCATAGCAAACAGATTTTTCGAATCAAGTCTAGCAATCTCTTCAAATCTTAATCTGATCGCTTATGGTTTTAATAATGTCTACTTATTCAGTTTAATTTCTATGAAAATGATTCTCAGTGGCCCTTTTTCTTGCTTTATTTTAAGTTTAACATTTTCTGGGTCGTTCTTACTTTGCGGTATTGTTAGAGGTAATATTTTCGTGCTAGATTCTACTGATTTAAGGATCAAACGCAAATATTTCTTTGGAGAACCCAATATTTCGTTTATTAAAACAAATTGGAAAATTATTATTTTTACAGCAGAAAATAAATCAATAATTCAAGATTTCAATACCCAGAAAAAAATTTTAACTCATGGTGAACGCATTTTAGAAGGAAGGTTCAAGTCAAATAAGTTTATATTTTTGGATGCTTCGTATAATATTTATATTTTCGATAAAGAGCTAATCAAGCTTGGCTATACTGAATCCTATCAATTTTTCTTAAGTAAAAGTCTTGATTATTTGATGATAAAAGCTATTACTTCACAATATGTTTTTCTTTATTTTAAAGAACCAAATAATTTGATTTATCAAAATAACCTAAAGGACTTGAAATCCTCGAAAAAGAAGAATACTTTTAGATTTGAGAAAAAATCTGTAAGTTTATTAAAGATATGATTCTAATCTTATTATTTTATCATCTCTTGCATTTATTGGTAACATACACTAAGTAGTAGCACTTTAATCATAATTATTTAGAATATTTATTCTTAGTATACTTATAAATATCATAACCTTAACCATAGTTATAATTAAACACTTTACTCATTGATATGATGATTATTCAGCATATTGGAAATAAAATATCTTTACATCTTTATCGTGCACTTATTATAATTACTTAATTTTACACTGATAAAAATTAGTCAAGTTAAATTTAAAACAATCCTGCCATAATCACCCTTACCGATTTCGGACATGAATAGTTTAAATTATATAATCCTTTTGACATTCGAATAGAATAATCCCATCATATTCATTATCATACATTTAAACATGCCCTTCATTGATGAATGATAATAAATTTCTTCTATTTGGATGTTAAGAAAATGAATATTCTCTAACAATTTTATGAGTCTCGAGCATAATTCTGTGTTTTTTTATACATATTGATTAAAACAAAAAAGATTTATCTTTTAAAATAGTATTAACTATCTAATTATTAGTTTCGATTATTGAAGAAGCATTCTGAATATTCTTCATCGATTTGCTTTGAAATTCTTAATAAGGTAGTCCTAATAGGACTTTAGATATAAGCATACATGTCACCAATGTGCAAATCAGGTGCTACCCTCATGTTGTCCAGATGTTTACCCAGGTGCCACTGTGGTATTAATGGATTTCACTAAGTTGCGATCT
This sequence comes from Stentor roeselii, assembly GCA_006503475.1. NCBI lineage: Eukaryota > Ciliophora > Heterotrichea > Heterotrichida > Stentoridae > Stentor > Stentor roeselii. The sequence goes on from RSEH01000002.1 coordinate 27,078, forward strand.
AGAAACAGCTAGAAATAAATTATATGTTAAAATTTATATAATATTAAATGATAGTTTAAAAAAATTATTCATATCAACAAGTTTTATCTAAGTAATTTAATAATAAGAAGAACCCTTTATATAAAAAACCAAATATTATCTAATTCACTTCAATTGGATATAAGAAACAAATTTAAACCACATTAAAGTAATAGACATTAATCAAAAAATACACTTAATCCCAAAAGTCTTTAAAATATGACTAAAAGTTTAACTAACTAGATATCACTCTTAGATTTATTTGAATAACTCCTAAAATGCTCATTAATTTCCTCATCTGATTCAATCACAAAATTTACTATGTTTCCAATCAAAGAGCTAAAATCTTCATTATTTTTCAGTTGAAGCTCCCTGTATGTGCAGCTATACTTTAAAGCAAGCTCTTGGATTTCTTCAGATGGCAGTATTCTCAAATCTTCTTTTGAATTCCAAGTATCATTAAGGAGAACTCTCTCTGAACTCTTAGTTGAATTATAATTTCAGGAAGTCCTTGAATTGAGTCTAGCTTTGACAAGTTGATTATTATCAAACCATACTTAGCCGCTTGAATGTACCTAGAGAAAGCTGAAGACCCTCTATTGGTTCCATCATCATACTCTGAATCAAAAAACCATATTCTGAAATTCCGGTCAGAATATGAGAAAACAAGTTCAGCACTAAGCCTAGCATCCTCATTTTCATCAAAATCAGGCTGAATGAAACGTAGAATTTCTTTGAAAAACTCATTTCGACTAGTAGTTCCTGTTGTGGCAACCATGAAATATATTTCATCTTCATAGCATCCTCTGAAGACCCTTCTCTGAATTCTCATTATAATCTAAAACCTAAATTAAATATAAGTATTCAATCGTAAGTGCTGTTTAATTTCAAATCTATCACCGAAACTCGAACAATTCATAATTCGAACTCAAAAGTTTCCGATAAGAGATAAATTGAGATAATAATTAAATCAGTCTTTCGAATAAGGACTGATACTTCGATCATAAGTTCAAGAATTTCTGTAATTGGATAAAATAAAATTTTAACTTATGGCTTGAAAAATTATAATCCATAATTATCCTGCTGATGTAGAAAGCATAAGTGAGGTTCTTTTCAAGGGGCTAATAACACACATCTTTATTTGATAATCAATAAGATCTTTATTTGAAAGATTCGATCGAAGTTAATCATAGAATTTACCTTCAGTATCATTCTCTGCAATGATATCTATAGTAATACACATGAGATAGAACTATCAGCTCTTGTTACAAGCAGGACTATCAGCGCTTCTTTCATCAATTTAACAACCAAAATAAGTGTTCGAATAAAAATTTTTACCTTCCATTATCCTCTAGTTTCATATGTGAGTAGTTTGAACACCCTTTTCATTTAAAGGCTGATATTTAGGTCATTTGATTAATTTCTAATTACAGAGGCAGATTCTCACATTCTAGGGGCTTTGAAGTATTGAATCATCCAAGATTATATGGACACCATCAACAGCATCACAAATCAATTACCCAGCTAATTGTAAGGAAATCATTAAGCATTATAAAATTACTGAAATTTCTCGGCTTAAAAGAATTTCGAAATGCACTTAAATAATTTAAAGCCTATAGCTAGAACTATATGAAGTGCATCACTATTCAAATGAACAACATTCATTCGATTGTTTACATTTTTTCTTATTCAAAGCCGTTTATTCACGAGTTTCAACTACGCGAAAATGTGAATACCTTGCGAAAATCATCAGAAAATAGAAAAGTCAACTTCAACTTTTTTCTTCAGATTTGGCACTTTCAAATGAATACATAAGACCATTGATTTTCAAAGAAAAACTTGAAAGTCATCTACGACTTCATGGAAAAAAACCCGAGATATAAGAAAAACACTAAGAGAGCTGTATTTATCGATTCCATCCGAATTTTTTTCAAAATAAGAAAATTTCAGTGACCTTTTAAAGTATGAACATCTATGAAAAAATTAACAGTGCTGGCAAGCTACTCAAGCCCCTTATATCTTTTTAAGTGTTTAAGACAGCAAAAAAAAAATTTTTTCACTGTAAGATGAAGAAAACATTGAGTTAAACTTCAAGCATTTGTTATAAGTTCCTAAACAAAAAATCGCCAGAAGATGGTTGTCAAGTATGAAACATGTTTGAAAGAGGGTGACTCTTAGATCAAGGTGAAGACAAAATTTGGATAAACCTAAAATATTAAAAATGTCTATAAATATAAAAATGCTTTTCTTCCTTTTAAGTATCTATTTGTGCAATTCTAGTAATATTGAATTCTTACCAAAAACAAGATCTCCTCCCACAATTCGTCAATCTTCCTATATAGCTTACTCAAAACCAAGAAATTCTATATTACTCTTCGGTGGTACTAACAAGGGTGAGAAACTTGATGATATATGGGAATTTTCTTTAGAAGAATTGTTCTGGAAAAGAATTTTAAGCTCATCTGTTGAAACACCATGTAAATTTTAAATAGCGGCTACCATGTGGCCATGCATCTTTACAAGTTCAACAGAGTTAAAATTTTATATTTTGTCTGGAAATGTTTTTTTCAGCTCAGTAATCCATTTATGGGAATTTAACTTTAAAGATTATATGTGGAAAAAAATTGAAACCGATGCTCTAAGTAAGATATATGATCGTTATTGTTGTACTTATTATGATGCTGATGGCATCGATTATTTTGTTATTTTTTTTTATTCTACTAATTTTTTTCCTGGGTCTAGTTTTTATCGGTAAGTATCATATAGTCTTAACACTAGCTCTTTTGAATGGGAGAATCTCATGGCTTTTAGTGATGACCAACAATATACTAGTTGTATTAGTATTGAATATTACAACAATACGATTCTATTGGCTAGATCTGATAAAATTGTCTCAGCTCAATACATTTTATTATATAGTTATTCTTTAACAAGCTCAGCTTGGTCATTAGTAAATCATACTGATGAATACTTGAATGGATGCTCATCGTATATTTTTAGTTTTACATACAGTGATTACTTATATCTTATCTGCACAAAAACTTATATTTTGGATGATGAGAAATATGATTGTAAAAAAATTAGCTTAGTTAATGAAGAAAATGGGATTATACCCCTTCGGATATTCCCTCATTTACCAGTTAATGAAATGATTGCCACTAGAACACAAGATACTTTATTCATTTTTGGAGACAATTTTACTGATAGTTCAAATAAATTTGCTAAACTTTCTCTCAATACTTTAAAATATGAAATAATAAATGAAAATTATATACAACCTACACCAAGATCATTTCATTCAATGGTAGCTATTAACTCTATGCTTTATGTCTTTGGAGGAATCGATTCTGGTAATATTTTTAATGATTTATGGGCATTCGATTTGATTTCTGAGATTTGGAAACCAGTTTTGGACAAAGGTAATATTCCATCTCCAAGGTACTTTCACTCTGCCGGCTCAGAAGGAAATATTTTTGCTATCTGGGGAGGAATGAGTTCTACAGATTTAAAAGGTGACTTGTTTATTTTTAACTCGATTTCTGAGAAATGGACTCAACTAACACCAGTAACTTCATATAACCCAAGTCCTGCTAAGGGTGCCTGTTTAGTATTGAAAAACATGAAGATTTATATTTATGGTGGAGAAAGAAATTCGTATAAGTCAAATGAACTTTGGGAGTATGACATGAATTCTAATGAATTCAAACTGCTTTCATCTTCGGGTTTGCAAAAGGTAAGTTCTCCATATTGTTGGATTGACTCTGATCTATTTTATGTTTTACTTGGTTCAACAGAGCAGGAATCAGATTAACCTTCTAATTTCTTTTTCAATTTTTCGTCATTTACTTGGCATAATTTGTTCAATATTTTGGATATTATTAAGTATCCTCTCTCTAGTAAAATGATTATTGGAGATTGTTTTTTCACCATTGGTGGAGGATATGTTGAATATGGTCCAGTATATTCTTTTATTTATTCGTCATTAAAAGATCAAGATTATCATTATGATGAAATAAGCTTTACTACTTATGCAGCAGGTTATGTCTACTTTAATAATTCTATTTACGTTTATGGAGGCGGAAGTAGTATGGATGGATTATTAGCCCCTCTTGTTGGAAATCCAACTTTTGCAAAGTTTGATATTGGTATTTATTGCAATAAACTTCGATGTAAAGCTCTCTGCTCCATGGGCACTTATCTGTCGAAAAACATTTGCAAGCCATGCAAAAAAGGTACTTTTAAAGACAAACAAGGATTTTCAAAGTGCACAAAGTGCAAACCAGGAACTTACAATAGCAAAATCGCAGCAACAAGCAGTCTTCAATGCATTCCTTGCCCATTCGGTTACTTCAATAACGAAACAGCTGCTAAAAAATGTAAAAAGTGTCCTGCGAATTCTTACTGTCCAGTCGGAAGTATATTACCCTTAGCTTACCAGCACTTGAATCATATGATTTCATCTCAGCCTTCTTCATACAAAGAAACTGATATCACAGAAGACTTGCTGCTCTTTCGACTTTTGGTAATCATCCCTAGTTTTCTTATAATTTTATTCAGCTTATTTATCAAGAAAATGCGTAATTATTTGCAAAAGCTCGATATTTATGATCTTCGACACATTGATGACGAAATCAACTATGTTATAAAAAAAAAAACTCAAATTGGAGGACTTTTTACAGTCTTTTTTATTATAGGCTCACTGATGATAACCTGCACAACTATTTTGGTATACTCAAAATCAAATATACAAGAAACAAAAGGCCAAGTGCCTTTAATCATTTTGGAATCAGAAGTCTCTTCATTCAACTCAAAATCATTATCTATCCAACTTTCTCTCGATTCTTTCGGAGGTATCTGCGAAATCAATTCAAGCTGTTCATCATCAATCTCATTATCAATATCAAAAATTAACTTTACATCCAAAAAGCTATCATGCAAATCATATAACAACAAAACTTGTGTGATTGAAGCAACTTGCAAAGATGCAGAATTTAAAGCAGGAGCTGAAATAAACTTCAAAATTAAAGAGCAACTGAGCTATACTTCAGGCATCCGATTAATCTTAACTTCAAGTTCTTCAATCCCAGAAGAATCCAGTTCAATAACCTCATTATTGATACCATCCAGTAAATCTGTATTTATTGGCAATGCTGCAAGTGAGTTTTTCTACTTAGTTACCCCTTCTTTGTTTCAATCAGAGTCAAACAAGTGGGAAAGGGAGGCAACTGGATATCATATCTCTGAGAGAAACACTCCAAAAGGTGGGAGCCAGGCCACTCCTGATGAGTTTTCATTTGTGTCTAACTTGAATGTTAATCTATTTATTGAAATCAATCCAAGTGTTCTTGTCACGAAAAGAATTTTAAAGCAAAGTTTTTTCTTTTTTGCAGCATCTTTGCTTGGAACTATTTCTGGGCTTCTTGGAGTTACTGGGTTTCTAATGAGTTTTTTTGAGAGACAAGTTGAAAAAGTTAAGAAAAGATTAAAAAGTAAAAAAACTGTGAATGATTCAAAAGTTACTAATATTATCAAACCATGCACTGTTGTGAAATTTCAGGAGAACTCAAGAATTGATGATACTTTTTTTAAATGCGAAACAAGTATGAAAAATGAAACAGTAGGTGGACAGAATGAATTTGAGTGATTCGCTTTTAGTTTTAATCAGGTAAATATTATAAAAATCATAAACTCGTAGTAGATATTTTTTAATTGTAGATGATATTATTAACTTTTCAAATAGAAGGAACTATATGATGAAATGAACATCATTGTTCTATCTTTTCAGAAAATTGAATATCTCTAATATCAAATACTAGAATAAACCATTATCTAAAGGACCTTCTTCGCCATAAATCAAGAAAGGTAAAATTTGAGTATTTCTTCTCTATTGTTTCTTTTGTTATAAGTTTTTTTTAATGGCTGACTTGTCGACACTTAAAACTATTACCTAACTAAATTCGATCAACTGGAATAATCTTGCGTGATTGATTGTTAAATATCACTCACAACTTGGTCTTTCGCAAGATTTCAACTCTTTCGCCTGATCTTATCATCATTAATTTGTAGGTTTCTTAAATATTTAGCTTGATAACTTAAGTATCATTAAAAATTCTTTTTCGCTGTAAAATATGCTACTGTGGATTACTTAAGATACAAGAGTCGTTCGAATTATTATTTAAATCACTTTGTTTCTATAATATTATTGTGCCATTAATGATTTTTGATTAAAATTCACTAGATAATAACATCCTAATTCTCTAAAAAGCATCTCGTTGAATAATTTTATCAATTTCAATCTTCTTTCATATTCTCAAATCCTATTTGCAGATATCAAGTTTATAAGGATATTCTCTGGCTCACAGGCAAGATTAATTCTTGGTGCAGGCTGTGAATCTCAATCGTGAAACTAATCATTTAATATATACCTAGAAAGTTAAATGGAAACATATTATTATCAGCAGGCATGCATACAGCAGACCAAATGAATTTCTTATACCTGTTTTAAAATAACACTTATTTGAACTACAAAAAAACTCATTTAAACTCTTGACTGAAGAGATTTAGCAAATTTTGTATAACGATTATTTGAGAGAACTTCTGATATCACCCCGCATTCATTCTATTTTGACTAAAAATTTGATGAAGGACCTCCCTTGCTTAGTTGGACTAGATTAAGCAATTAAAAGTAGAAGGGCTTCATGTGGATATTCAGAACAATTTTATCAATATTGGGGAATTGTTTTAAACTTTTGAGTAATCTTATCATCTTTAGTTGAATAATTCAATATAATAGGAAATTTTTTAACTTTCAAGAAATTGATTTTAGTCAATCAAAGAAATTTTTTGTCAACCTTTTGCCAGAGAATTCAAAAATTTTAAAATTTTAGAGAGTCTTATTGAAGTTGAAGTGCAGAATATGACAAGCTATCATCTCTTAATCCTACCTGTTGAAATAATAATAAATGATGTTAGACCTTTATCTAGGCAAGCCAAACAATAACTGTTTTTCATCTGATTCAAGACTTAAATCCTTATTAGGTGGATCTCTACATACTTTATCCCACAGAAGTTTATACCAAAAAATCAGAAAATTTCAAGAAAATCAAATTTCTTCATGTTGGTGTACTAAATTCCAAAAAATTCACGATCAGGCAATCGATATAATAGCAGTCTCTCCCTGCGGACTTTTTCCAGTATGTGGATGCTCATATGGAACAATCCTTATTATCAATATACCAAAAATTAAATTAGAACAAAAACTCCAAGGATCGTCAAATAATCTATTTTCAATCTACTTTTCAAATGATGAAATTTATATAATTTGCGGATACCAAACTATTATCGAAATCTGGGATTTTTCCCAAAGGACTTTATTCTTCAGTATACCATTCTCATCTGACAGGACCTCCCTAGCCATTTTTACTGATGGGAAGTACATTGTAAGCTCTGATAATAATTCATTAGTGTTTTAAAGTTTTCAGAGTAGAAATGAAAAATTCAGACTTGACGGACATAAAAGTTAAATAATTTCAATAGCATGCTCTGCTCAGGGAATGCATTTGTTCAGTGGGTCACAAGATGGTTTTATTATTGTTTGGAGTATTGACTTGAGAAGACAAGAATTTGAGATAAAAGCTCATGATGATCAGATTAATTACTTAGCTATAACCGATAATTGTAAGTATGCCGCAAGCTGCTCTGGACCTTATTTGAAAATTTGGAATCTTGATGAAAGATGTGAATTATTCGCTTTTATGCATTCATGGAATATTTTATCAGCTGCTTTTTCACCAGATGGTTGCAGTTTAGCAACTGGGACAAGAGATAGTTATATTAGAGTCTTTAATATTGAAAAAAGGAAATTAGAGCATATTTATTCAGAAGAATCTTCACAAAACATTAAAATAACTTTCAGTCCTGATAAAAAACAATTATTGCTGGGGATAATAAAGGTAAAATATGCATTTTTAAAATGAGTGTAAAACTCAAGCAAGTAAACTATGATTTAGGCAATATGCAAGTCATAAGCCATGCATCAATTTCTCATGATAATAAATTTTTGGCTATTTGTAACCTCATTGATGGTTTAATTATTGTAGATATAAAAGAAAACAATTTTGAATATTTAAGTGATAATGAATCAGTAACTTATTTCACCAAATACTCTGATGATGGATCCTTTTTACTTTCTTTGAAGACCGAAATGTTAATTATTTGGAATATAAAAACCAAGACAAAATTTTTTGAAGTTTCAATGAGTCTAACACGGAGTTTGATATTCCTATAATCTCAAACGATTTCAAATTTGTGATTGTTCCTACAAGTCTAACTTGTTTAAGTGTTTGGAATACTATAAGAAACGTAAAAGTCTTTGAAATTCAAAGAAACAATATTAATCATTCAATGGCTACCTTTTGTTATAAATCTAAATTGAATTATAATCAAATTTTGAAATAATTTATTTAGCGAAACTAAATTATAGAATTCATTGATCCTCTCTGGAGACCAAGGATGAAACCTCAATAATTTAATGATAGTATCAAACACTTTCACACATTTACTTGGTAAATTTTACTAAATTGGATTTGGTAAAGTAAGTTGTGTTATCCTTTAAGAAAGCGGGTCTTCTTCAAGATTTTTTAAGTTGGTTCAGCTCTAGTTCTGTGTTTTTAAGGAATGATTGAAAATTACTTTCTTAATAAGATTTTATGTTGTTACGAGTAAGACAAACTTCTTTCTTATTGTATTCACTGAATAGTTTTGGCTTGGATTAGTATATATATCAGGCTTTCAAAGTATCAAAATACAATAGTTTGCTTATATTTGATTCATATAATTAGTTAGTATTCAATATAAATTATTTCTAAATATAAATATTCTTCATATATGTGCATCTATGTCATTTAAATTATACATTAAATGGAAAATATAGACATCCTATTCATCTGATATTATTTAAATTATCTAATATATGGAAATATAGAATCTAAGCTTTCTTATCTAAAAAATTGTTTCATTTTAGATATACTGTATTCGGTTGCAACAAGCAATTATGTACACTCCTCAAATCTGATAAAAATACTATAAGGGACTATACAAAAGCAAAAGTATATCAAGACTTGATATCAAAGCAGAGGATATTTCAAAGATATAAAACCTTCATTAAAAATTTTTTTTCAAATATCTTGATGCTCAGTTAAAAGAAATCACTCTATCAAGCGAAAACACTTTAAAGTCTATCTTGCTACCGTTTTTTCAACCCAAAATCAAAACATTTACTAAAACAAATTTGGAAAATCTCATGACCGATGAGGAGGAGATCAAGATAAACCCAGACTTCAATAGTAGTAGTAAAGGATCTCTTTATAACAAAAAAAAAACTAAAGCATTAAACCAACAAGAAAATAAGGATTTTGAAAATGAAAGAAAATTAATTCTAGATTCTGTGATTATCAAAGTAGCGAAAGGTCTTAATAATATTCAATGAAATTGATTTCATAACAGAGGTAATGAACCAAATCAGTCAGTTCAATGTTGAGCTACTTATAATCAAGGCATGCGTTGAAAGGTTGATTATAAGAGAATTGATTAAAAGAGACGAGCTCGACAATTGACTTAAAGTTTATCTTCCTTAGGTAGGCTTAGTACTAGTTAAGAGTTTATAGTCTAACAGATCTAATTTAGAACTCAAGAAAAACTAATTAAATCAAAAAATTATTCATTAGTAAAGATCTTGAAATTTTATAGAAACATTTTTTGGTACTAGTTGCTCCCTAGGTGGTTTTTAAAGATTAATCGGTGTCCTGTAATGAGAGTTTGTTCAAGCTCTAAATATATAAAGCTATCATATAGAAGGACTATTTTATTAGTTCTTATGAATAAAAAATTGTCCAATACTATACAAAATAACACATATTATATTAAACAGATTTATTGAGAAATCCTCAAATTTAAACTTATATCTATAGGATCAAATACAATTTATGAGTCTTTTAATTTTTAGTTATATAAATATGGAAAATCTGACGTCGGATCAAAGAGTTTATATATGCAGTTGTCAAATTAACTTTATAGAGCATTTCAACTTAAGAGATCACATCAAAAAACCTACCCAGCATGTTATTAAACTATTCAACCAAAAAAATCAAAAACCAAAAAGAGTTCAAAGACGAGGAGGTTCTCAAAAGTTCAATTTTATAAAGTCTTCAGGACTCAATTCCGAATACAATAATATCATTGTAAATGTGATCAATTACCAAGTAATGTTGTTTTGCCCAAAAAAAATAAATTTTTATGACTTTACCAAAAAATCATCTATTCAATGCATAATTCAATTTCAAAAATTAATAAAGCAGCCGATTATCAAAGAGATAAGTTATTTCAAACACTCAAAACAAAAATTAAAAACTCAGTTTTATAATTTTTTGAAAGATAAAGAACTAATGATTCATAAGCTTTTCATTTCAGAAGAAAATAATATGTTATTCACAGCAGCGAAAAATGGAAGAATACAGTTTTTCAATTTCGAAACATTTAAACTTATTGCAAGTCTCACCTACCACAAAAGTCCAATCATCGCTCTAGATGTTTGCTCAAAATATGCAGTATCAGGTTCATTTGATGAATCGATCTGTTTGTGGAGCTTGAGGACTTACAAAGCTAAACTGATATTCAAGGGTCATCAAAATATAATCAATTCATTAAAGTTACTCCCAAACCTAAATTTAATTTTAACTGGATCTGAAGATGCAACCATCAGACTCTGGAATATTTTGAATAAGTCTCTTGTTTTTCAGATAAACTTTGGCGTTCCGGTGAGGTTTGTTTCAATGATCAATAAAGAGTTTTTTTTTGTCGGTGCAATGGGAAAGATTATAAAGTTAAACACTTCAATGTCCATGATTGAATCCAATTTCAAAGGAGTGATTATTCCAGTTTATTTAGCAGAAGAAGTACAGACTCTGGTCACAGGGCATTATGATGGGTCAATTCACTTTTTTGATTCGAAATCACTTAAAGAGTTTCATAGTGAAAACGCTTATTGTTATTCAAAATCACTTAAAGACCCTCATAGTGAAAAGCCTTATTTTAGTCCAGTGAATTGTATAAGCTTTTGTAAACACTCAAAAAATTTCGCAACGCTTTCTATGGATATGATATTGAAAGTCTGGAGTTTTAATAAATCGATTCCTAAAATGATCTTCTGTTGCTTCAAATTTGAAAATTTTTGTGTAAGTATTTTTAAAAACAAGATAATTTTGGGAGGTACACAATTGGAATTATTTGACTTTACAACCCAAATATCAGCGAAAATTACAGAGGTTACTAAAATTTTTGCAATCTCTTTGTCAATAAAATTAAATCTTGTTGCTTGTGCTCATGATCAAGTTTACATATTCAGTTTGAAATCTTCAAAAGTAATTAAATCCATTTCATTATCCTTCAGTGTTTCCTATCTAGCTTTCCTTCAATCAGATATTCTATGTGGGACCGGAATGGGTGAAATATTTTTACTTGAAACTCCTTCTTTGGGAGTAAAGAGTAAGTTTCTACTAGAATATAATCCAATCAGATTTTTGCTTTCCTCAAAAGATTGGAAAGTCTTTATTTATTCTGCTGGATATTTAACAAAAATGATTGAGACGGAAAATTTGAAAACTTCTGTAATTCATTATACAATTATCATATCAGGAGCTCTATCGAAAAATAAATTTGTATTTGTTGATGTTTATAGCAATGTTTATGTCCAAGAAAACTTTAATAACAGTAAAAGTATTACAAAATTTAATTATCGTCAAATATATTTTTTCCCTTTTTCTGATTTAGTTCTGTTAAAAGGATCTCGAGAGAAAAGATTAATAATTAATTTAGCTACTGAAAAAATTACAGAAATAAAGTCACTGAAAGAACTAAGGTTCAATTTCAATAAAAAACAATTGAGTTTGACAAAAGAGATCTTGATTTTATCATCACTTGATGATAATTATATCTAATTAGTTTAGACTTTCATCTTCATAAAAAATATACTTTAGTCTTAACAAATCTAAATTAGAATTTAGAGAAAGTGCCTTACTTTAATTATTTTCTATCATATATTTGTATTGTATGTCTGGAAAAAGTGGTTATATTGAAAATTTTTTTGACCAATATTATCTCACAAAACAGAAATCATTCAAGTATTTTATTATCAATAAATTCATCTCATATAGCATCTTATTTTATACGAAATTTATCTGGATTCCTAAAAACCATTATTGTGAGGTTAATCTTTGTAAAGCTTGTTTATCTCCTTTTGAAGTACATTAAACTCAGGAGTTTTGACGGCCATTTCAGATTTTATTATATTTCCAATTTGATCAGTTTCTGAACTAAAAATAATCTTCTTGGTTAATATTTCTTGATAGCTATTTATTAATTGTTTTATTGAAAAAACAGTTTTAGGTTAAAGATCTTAAATTAGAGAGATCGCTTTTGGTTTTTAGATGTTAAATCTTACTTAAGCGTCTTTGAGGAATTTATTCTTAGTTTTTTTTAGCATATTTTCTTCAGTTAACCAATAATATCAATTAATGCTTTCGTCTAAATGAATATAAAATGAGATTCGTTCGAGCTTTAATGCAAATTGGAGACAAGATGATAAACATTTCACCACTCATAATTATAATTTATAAATCTTTGTAAGTTTAAGTAGTAATATAATAAATACAATAAATGTCTGATTTGAAAATTCTTGATGAAAATTACAACTATAAATCTCTAAATTTTATCCAAATTCTTACTTAAGATATAAGATGTAAAATTTACTTGCTTGAATATATGCCAAAACTAAGTCAATAAAAAACTTAAAGTTGAACTAAAAGTTTGCTTGAATTAATTTCATCACAATTATTTTATACCAATAAAAATATGTAATTAATTTCTCAGAAAATGATTTAGGTGTTGATCTACGTTTAAATGTTCTGCTAAAAGGCAAATTCCTCTAAAATTTACTTGAGATAAGTTAAAAAATAAGCCTTTAAGTTTTCTAATATTTACAATTATTCAATAATAAGAACTATTTTAGCAAATTATTTTGTATTGTGTTCAGAAATAGTTTAATTTTAGTATTCTCAGATTTTAAAATATGATATCTGTCTATAAATTAAAGGAAATTTCAAGAGAGTAGCAAACTCATAAATAAAAATCTCTAATGAAATATATTTCTAATACTCAATTTAAAATCAAATATATAATTCCTCCCATGAACAGAAATTTGTCTTTATCCATTATCCACCCTTATTTCGATTCTAAATTTAGAGCTATCGAAAGTTTCTATACAAGTTTATCTAATCTTAGATAAAATAAATTACTCAAAAAATTACAAAACCTGAAGTCATGACAATTGAACAAATTAAAAATAGAGGGATTTAAAATCTTAAGCTTAAAAAACCTGAGTGCCAATAGTGGGATATCATCACACTAGAGAGGTGATTTAATCAACTCTAAATTTTACCTGCTCAAGCGCATATTTATTTGAACTTAATAATTGATTAATAATGTTCACCAAACTAATGATAACGAATTCAAAAACACTTAAAAAACGAAAAACTGATTCAAATTTCCATTTAAACTATAATCTCCTCTGAAACCAGCTAAAAAGTTCTACAAAAATTATAATAATCTAATGAATTATAAACTAAAAGATGTCATGTAAGATAGCTGACTGTTCCAATGACGCAAAGTTTATCTGTAATTCATGTAAGAACAGTATGCCTCTCTGCACAACTCATACGGAAACCCACGACGACCATCACGAAATAAAAAGATTAACCAAAGAACAAATATCAACTTTGACAATCAGCCAAACTCGCTCACTTCTTAAAAAGTGCATCTTAAAAATATCACAAGAAAGCACTCAAATCATCTCATCAATCAAACAAGCTTCAAGTTCAATAATTAAAACTCTAAAACAATCAAAGAACAATATTCAAAGCATTCAGAATTTTCAGTCTCTTTTGCTGGAAAAGGAAAGAGCTGCATTTTTAAAATACCAAACCGAGTTGGTCTCAGAAAAAATCAAAGAATTTTCATCAGGCGACAGTTTTTCTTCAGGGAATGAGAAAATATTAGATCGGCCCAACACCTTGAGGAGGAATACAACAGATTTTCAGAAAATTATGAAAGAAATCGAAGCTCAGGAACTCAAAGAGAAAAAAGAACGAGAGAAAAAAGAAAGAGAGTTGAAGGAAAAGGAAAGGAAAGAAATGGAAAAGGAAAGGGAGAGAAGAGAAAGGGAAAAAAAAGAAAGAGAGAAGAAAGAAAGAGAGATTAAGGAAAGAGAACAGAAAGCATTGGAAATTAGGGAAAAGGAAGTAAGGGATAAGGAAAAGAAAATCAAAGGTTGGATTAAATAGATTTTCAGAAGATGAGTTTAAAAGATAAGAGGAAGTACATTAGGAAATATTGGAATTTCGTCGGAACTGATGACTTAGATAAAGAATACCTGCTTTCAAATGATGGAAGATTCATTTTTAACTGTATCTAGTATTAAGGTAAACAAGATTAGATTGTAATTTTCAGTCAAGACCCATGTAACTATAAAAAGATCAATGTAATTACTTATTTAGTGGCTGTTTGGAATCTTGAATCACAAATAAAAGAATTTCAAGGGATTCAGAACACTCCTGGTGCTAGAACTTGGAAGAACTCTTTTCCCGAATGCATTTTCACAGAGTGGGGATATTAATTGATAGCCTAATAGTTTATCTAATTAACAAACAAAGTTAAATTAAATCATGAGTCATGTGATAAATCAATTAACCTAATTCAGATAATTTAAGTCAGATCAAATTAAGCTTTCACCAAAGTCCTTCACCAAATACTCATTCACTATCTCTAAAATAATAAATAAAAAACTATTCCCATAACCAACTAAATTCTTCTAAATAATCCTAATCCAAAATCTCTACATTTCCTTCATTAGTCTATAAATGGATATTCCTATGCTGATCCAAGTAATCGAAGACGACTTGAAACCAGCTGTCGCAACTCAAAACCTTCCGGCTGGAAGCGTAGATCTCGAAATTTACAACTCAGGTATCCAGATGTCAATGCAAGATCTAATGGAAAAAAGACCTTCAACCAACCAAGGACAAGACCTGAAAAGCGCTTACATCCTTCTAAACGTATCAAAAGACCCAGAATACTCAATGAAAATTTTATCTGAAATTTGCTTGGCTTACGACAAGCTGGTCATGCGTCACCAACACCGCCGAGCTTCAATACTTGAAGGATTTTTGGAAGCCCTTGAAGAACTAGGCGACAAATACACGACTTGTGAAGAATTCTTCGCCATAGTCAACGCGATTTCTGTGCTTAAAGGCGCAGAAGTCGACATAAGCGACCTGATGAGCAGCCTTTATCCGCACTTTTCATCAATGATGCACAGTTTTACAGTTGAAATCAATGAAAACCTGCCGAATTCCTTTAAAAAACTTGAAGAGATGATTAAAGTGCTTCAAAACGCTGAGAGCATCGGACTGAGCAATGAGAACTTGAACTACATGGTCCTTGATAATATTTTTACCTTCATTGAAGAAGTGACTGACTACATCAACATTGTTCAGAACGAGCAACGACGAGTTGAAAATGAAGAATGCGCTATTTTGTTAGGATATGCCAACCAAATCAAATCTTCCAGTGAAGACTTTCAGGGAAAAATAGAAGAATTCAAAGCCATTGTCGGCATCAAGGAACCTGTGCCTTCTGTACCTGAACAGAACCAACTTATTCAGGAGCAACTTGAACCTGTCAATTATTTAAGAAGTCCTTTGCCTGGAGTGGTCGAAGAGTCAAAAGCGATTTATTCGTATGAACATTCTGATTTTCATGTCGAGATCAAAAGAGCTGACTACAGAGGACAAAGAATCGCAATTAAAAACTACTCAAAACTCCAGAATAAACCTTGGGATCCAAAAAAATTTGAAACTGAAATACAAATATTAGAAAGGTGCTCTAGGTTGGCGGAAGAGTCGAAAAATTCTTTGGGATTTTTAAAGTTTTATGGAGCGAAAATGGAAAAGGATTGTGTCTCGATTTATCTTGAACATATGGATGAAGACTTGTTTAAGAGGATTCAATCGTTCAAGGATCAAAAGATTAGCTTTAGTGAAAATGAATTAAAAGCTATTGCTACTCAACTTATTCAATCTTTTTCAGCTTTACAGAGAATTGGAATTATGCATCAGGATATAAAACCTGCAAATATTCTTGTTAGTGGAAGTGGTGAGGATGTTGTTGTGAAGATTATTGACTTTGGAGTTTCTAAGTTTAAGAGGTATGGAATGGCAACTACCCAAACCGCGGATGCAGTCACCACAAGTTATTACAGAGCACCTGAGCTGGTTGGCCATGTTCAAACTAATTTTAATAGTTTCAAAGCCGATACTTACTCACTAGCTATTACTTTTTACGAGATGTATACTTTGCAAGATATAAAAGATATCAATAATCCATCGCGACAAAATGAACTCATGAATTCTTTAGATAGTATCACTTTTATTTGGTTAAAAAATCTTTTGAAGAGAATGATGGCAGATCACTCTCGAAGATTCACTTTTAGAGATTGCTTGCCTTTGCTACCAGGATTAAAAACTGAGTATAATTAGTAAGGATTGTTCTAATAAGCTGTAATTATTAAAATATATGGACATAAAACAAAGGCCGATATCATCTTCATGTTCAAATTTTGTAATACCATCAAATATCCGTAAACCTTTAAAGAGAAACACGAGTCGTGAAAGAACTCAAACCAAAAGTTATCAATTTATGTCCAGTGAAGACTTGGGTATGCAAATAAAAAATCAAAAGATCAGGATTAATGAACTAGAGAATGAAAATAAAATCCTGAAAACTAAAATTCAATCAATTCAGTCTCATAAAAATCAGTTACCAACTACTTCCAAAACTTTAAAATCACTTCAGTTGACTGTGGAAACTGATAAAAAGAAACTTTATTCATCATATCTCGAAGTGTACTACGAAAATAATTACCTTAAACAGGAAATTCTAAAACAAAAAAAATTTATTAGAGAACTATTAAAATTTCCTCCACCTGAATACACAGAAATTTACGAAACTTACTTAAAACAATGCAAAACTATTGAATCACTCAAGAAAAACCTACAGTCTATCACCGATTCTCAAGATTTTGAGAGTAGTAAAGACCCTTTCAAATCAATTCTTCCCAAACGTTCTTACTTCATCCAAAGCGAGTTAGAAATAATCGAGAAGTTCTGCGCATCTCTCTTAGAAAACTCAAAGCTCTCCAGCCTAGACCTAGAAGAAATCTGGTACGTGATGAACCCAAACAACAAAAACTCAATAACCCAATCCGATTTCCAAAAAGGTTGCAGAGCCCTAAACATATCATACCCAGAATGCGAAATCTTTCTAGTTTTCCAATTCTTCTTAAAAAAGGGTCAAACTCTTCGAAAGAAAGACTTTCTATCCTCGCTAATCCACTTACTAAAGCCTAACTAATAATTGAAATAACCTACTGTTCAGGGACAAGCTGCATTTTTCTATAAACCAACAAATAAGCCATATGCCAGTCGCCGCCTCCTTTCAAGTCCATGATATCCGCAGTGGAGACCTGACTGACGACGTCATCGTCATACTTAGCCCAAGTGTCTTCCTTCAAATGAGTCCATCCGACATAATGTCCTGAGTCAGCACTTCTGCCTTTATGTGTAACAACTCCAACCAGCTGGTAATGTCCAGTTTCAATGCCCGTCCCGAACTCAGCAGTGAAACTTTTCATATCCCTTGGCTTTCCCTTGTTTTCCTCAAGTTCCTTCTCATGCATCTGCAGTTCCATTTCTCTTCCCACGTCAAGAGACTGCTTCAACTCGTCACTGCAGAAGGGGTGCAAGTCAAGAACCTTCTGAAAAGCGACACTTCTTAATATCTTCGCCTTGACTGCCTTGGTCCCTGCAGCGGATGAGGCTTTTTTCCAGATGAACCTGACAAGTTGGACGATTGCGTATTGAGGCAAACGGTTGATTTTAAGAGATTTGTTGTAAATCGCAGTCCTCTGCAGGGACTCTGAAAACTTCTCCAGTTGTCCCCCGAGCCCGGCCTGGATGCCGTCAGTCAAAAGGTTGACAGGACTGCCTTCGTTGTCGATGATGCACATCAGCTTCTTGGAGTATTCCAAAGCGAAAGTGGGAGGCTCTTCAGTCATCTCGGCGGGGGTCATCACTGACTGGTACTCAAAGGTGAATAAATCTTCTACAAGACGACGGTTCTCGCTTATCAGGTTTGGACTGATGCACTCGATTATGCTTGAAAGGCACTCTTCCGCGTCTTGTTGTTTGCCGTGACCGTGCTCGTCGGTTTCGGCGAAGAGAGGGAAATTCGCTCGCAGGGAACTGAGGAAGACGAAGGGTCGCACTGATGAACCTGTTTGTTCCAGGCTTTGAATTAGAACTTTTAAGTCTTCTGTTAACTTTTGTTGCGGATCGCCTCGGTTTGCTGGGATGAAGTTTGATAGGCTTCGGGTTAACTCGGGAATTCGCTTTAGACATTGGAGAGTGCTGTTCATGTAACACGTGTTGCCCAGATTTACTAGTCCTACTGGCATCGCGAATCCTTCCCGGTCTTTGAATGCTTTGGCTTTGTCTGCTGATGAGAGGTCTTCGATGAACTTTACTTCTTCTATTTGCTCGATCAGCTCGGTTGCTGAACCCATCATCATCAGAAGAGCACCAGGTAGTATCCCAAGTTGTTGCAGGGTTGAATCATCCTTATTAAGTACTTTACCCTTCATCATGATCTTCTGTTTTTCAGGTAGAACTCCAGTCAAAGACAACAACTGACTTTTAAGGACTCCAAGTTCTAACTGCAAGTCAACCGTAAGAGTGAATTCTTGTTTATTCCATTTGACTTTGACACTTGACATTTATTAGATGTGCTTGATGAGTGTGGAAGAATTAAAAACTCTGAAAGAAAAGACCTTGCTTTACCTTTCCTCCGAAGACGACGACCTTCCTTACCTAGAAGACTCAGTCAAGGTGTTGGTCAAGGAAGGCATAAACGAACTTGTCCAATTTTTCAGATTAATTGAATTTAAACATTTCCCAGTCATTTGTTATGACGACAAAGACCTGGAACTTGCAAGTAAAGCCTTTTGGATCATTGACGCTATGGAAGTGCGATGCCTGGTCCTTGCTCAAAGTCGAGGAATCTCTCGCAACTGTCGTCCTCTTCCCCCCCTCGCTCAAAAAGACTTCCCTTCGCATTTAGACATAAGCAGAATAACGAATTCAATTCTGTACATCTCTCAAGAGTTCTCTTTGACCTCACCTATTATTCCTAACATCTCAAAAAACTTGTCTTTTAAAAGTGTTAAAAATTTCCTCAAAACTCAAAAAATTCCTATTGATGCCAACGGCCTTCAACTCACAGGGTCATATGCAGAGCAAATCGCCTTGTTGCTTAGATTTATTGGTAACAATGTAGCGGTTTTGCTTACTTCTGTTAAACATCGCACGAAAACTGTGACTTCTAAAAGTAATGAAGTTTTTTCTTCCATGGCTCCTTCGGAGTACTTTGATATTGAAGATGATTTAAGGAGCCGGAAGTCTCTTTACCCAGATCCAAAAGCCTTTGATTCAGGGCAAGATTCAAAAAGACCAGAAAAGTCTGAAGGTGACAAGGGTCAAGAAAAGACAGAAAGCCCAGAAGACTTACAAAGCTTCGAAATCCCCGTGACCGAAGAAGAGCTGAAAATTGCCACTGGGGCGCCAGGTATCCAGCACTATGAAAACGCCCTAAAGAGTCCAATGGTAAAAAAGAAAGTCTCAGAAAAGGCAGATGAAAAGTGTACTTGCTGTATTCTGTAAGTTTGAATTAATTCAAGAGCAGTAAATTAGGTTAGTGCTTAGATGCATTTTCTCTGAGCATGACTAAAATATTTTCCCTTGTCAGCGTGATGAGGTACTCATAACCCCTGAACTCCAAGACAAGTCTTCGAAAGGTCTCTTCTCCAAGTACATACCCAGCGTCTTCCAACATGGCGAGAACTGAGTTTCTTTTGACCTCATCCCATGTTTCCAGTTCTCCTGTCACACTTTTCAAGTTTCCTTTGAGGTCCATTTCCAAGTATCCAAGACTTTCCATTTATAAACAGAAATTATTAAAAAATTTCTCATTCTTAGCAACGTCTTCTCCCTTTTTTTAGAATTTCAGTCCTGATGATGATACTTTCGAAATTTTTCTTAATCGCTGCTTTTTTACTCAGCTGTTCAATCAAAATATCAAAAATCTTATCAATATTTTCTCCTGTAAAGGCAGAGCAGTAAAGAAAAGGGACTTGAAGTTGATTCGCCATTTGAGTCACTTCCCAGTCCTGGATTTCTCTGAGTGGTTTGTCGTTTTTATTTCCAATCAGAATTGAAACACAAGGACTTCCTGAGTAGCTTCGAAAGTCATCGAGTAAAGAATTAATTCTTTCGAAACTTGCACGATTTGTCAAGTCGAAGACGAGGAAAACGGCGTCGGTGTCTTTGTAATAAAGACGGTTTATTGTTTGGAAACGTTCTTGTCCTGCAGTGTCCCAAATGGCGAATTTGTATTTTTGATTTTTAAATGAATGGACCTTTGTTTTGAAGTCTACACCGATTGTGCATTGGTATCTCGAGGATAGTCGAGCTTCGCTGTCGCAAGCCTTCAGAAGGATGCAGGTCTTCCCGACTCCATAACTTCCAAGAGTTATTATTTTGTAATGCGGAGGTTCCATTATTTAGAAGTTTTATTTGATATTGAGCTTGGGATTGGTGATAGTGACTTGCTGGTTGGGTGGACTGTTATGATTCTTTTACTTATTAGAGAATCGTAGAGTCTCTTTGCATTTGATTGGAATGTGTGAGGAGTCAAGAGTTTCGAATCAGTCATCTGTGGATCTTGAGTAATATTCGATTCAACTAACATATCTTTGAGTGATTTTAAAGAGTCTCTCAATCCTCCTGGGTTTTTGATATGTATAGAGTGAATTGAACCGAAACTCGAATGTTTCTTAGCAAGAAATGCCTTGAATAAAAAAACTTTATGAATAATTTCTTCAAGAATTTGCAGTTTTTCATTTAAAGTAACAGCTTGAGAAATATCAAGACTCTCAAAATTCTTAGCATCCATCTGGTTCTTATAATTAATAATCGTCAACTCCAGAGTTTTCTTTACATATTTCATTATTTTCTTGATAATCATTGACTTCATATTAGATTTTTCAATATTTTCTCTGACATTTTTAAGTTCTTTTCTGATTTCCTCTCGGATTTTTTTAGATTTTTCCAAATCCTTCATTTTTTCCATTAAACTACTGGTCATAAGAGCATTTGAGAAGCTAAGTGAATCAATTTCCGCATTTAATTCAAGCAAATAAACCTGCAAGTCCTTTATTTGATTTTCCGACTTAACAAATCCTTCAGCAAAGCTAGAGTACTCAGAATGTTTAAAAGAGTCAATAACAGGTTGTATCCCAATTTTTAATTCTTCACATTTACTGCAATAATTCTCAATTTTCTCTTTAAAGGTCTTCACCTTGGCAATCAAATGATTTTCCTGATGATTCAAAACCTTTGCCAAGTCCAAAGCAGTTAAAGGTCGATTTACCAGGTCAGTCATGACTTCCGTATGTTTTCTAATCGACTCGATTTCCTCTCTCTTGCTTTCAACCATCTCAAGACTCAACCTGGAAACTTTATCCTTGAAAAGATTCGCTTCACTCGCCGAGTTGCTCAAGATTTTATCAATTTTCATCCTATTATCATGAAAGTTCGTTTTTTCGCGAATTCTGCAAATCGAAGAAGCCCGAGCAAGACTAGTAGAAACTTTGATGTCCTTTTGAAGACTCCCGATGATTCTTTTACACTTTCCTCCTTCCAGCCTCATGTCTTCAACTTTTGACTTGAGTTCTCTATTTTCAGCTTGAAGACTATTCAAGGCAGCGAAGCTGCCTTTTACTTGTTTTTCCAAATTCGCAAAAGTTTTTTTAAGCTCCACTGCAGGGTCTGCAAATTTAAGTCTTTTCGCTTCAGCGAGTTTTGACTCAAGGGACTTAATGTACTGATCCAAGAACTGTTCTTCTTGTTTTTCACTTCTGAGCTTTGTAAGTGACGACTCGATTGCATGATGAAGAGTTTTCGAGGACTGGACTTTTGGAAAGTCGGGAAGTGAAGAATTTGTGACTCTTGACATATTTTCAGGTGGATTATGGCAAGGATTATGATTAACTAATACTCGTCTGGGAAGTCCACATGTGCCTGCAAATGAGCGAATGACGGGAAAGTTTTAGCTCTAAGCCGGTCAAGTTCATCATTGAGGAATTCGATTTCTTCTCGGTATTGCTCGATCATGTCCATCATTTCTCGTCTCAGTGCGATTTGGAGGAATTTATCTCCAGGGTTGTCCTGTGCCTGATTTTTAATGCTTTTCATTTTAGTCTTCATTTCCTGAGTAGTCATTTTTCCTTTTTCTGTCTTCTTCTCGCCGAGGTTGGTTTTGAGTTTGATGAGGTCTTCTCGTTGTTTTTCTTGAATTTCCATTTCATAGACCTCGTTTTCCAGGATTTCATTGTCCCTGGTGAGGTCGTTAATAGTTTTCATCAGTGCCTGTTCTTTTTCTTGTATCTGCTTCACACGTTTAACGGTATTTTCATTTAAATGACTGATTTGGCTTAAAATCCTCTCAGCCATCTGTTGGTTCTCGTCAAGTCCTCTGCCCGCGAGGATGTTTTGAAGTCTTTTATCAATTCTAAGCATTTTAAGGTCGCCTTCACTGGCCCTGTAGTCTTCAGTTTCCAGTTTCAACAACTCTTCCCGCCATTTGACCTTCGCGACTTTTCCCTTGATATCCGCGATGCTATGCAAAATAGAAATTTTCTGTCGTCCATTCGTTTTGATGTCGTCGTTTTTCTCGATAACAACCTGCTTGTGAATTAAAATCGCGTCGCTGTAGTCAGTGACTACCGGTTGTTGAGGTACTTCCACAATAGCCTGCTTCATTTTAAGAAGAAGTTCAGTGTTGTACTTTTGTTTGATACTTTCCTGTTCCTTTGTCCGTAACTCGGTGATCAAGTCTTTGAGTTTGCTTTCAGCTTTCGCTTTTTTCTTCTGGATCCAGCTTTTGTGGACTTCGACTTCTTTGATGTGCTTCGTGAGTCCTGGAATGGGTCGTTCTAGCTCGATTTTTTTCTTTCGGTCGTTGATGACTCTCAAGATTAGCGCCTGGTCAGTGATGCTTTGAGGCAAGTCCTCTGCAGTCAGTTCTCGATTCTGAGGAGGGGCCTGGGCTGCTAGGATTTTTTCCCTTTCAAGAGGGGTATAAGGGTCGTTTTCATTTAAATTTTTCAAAATTTTTTCAACTTCTGGGTTTTTTCCTGATTTGTCTTTATTTTCTGGCCCTGACTTGAGAAGACTTTTTAACTTGTTCTGGTCGGCTTGGGCAATGGCTTGACTTTCCAGGTGGCCTTTGAAGCGGTTGTCGAGGGCTTTGAGGTCATCATGTAAGTTTTTTATCTTGTTTTGAATGTGGTCGATGTGGTTTTGCAGGTCTCGTGATTGGTCCTCCAAGTCCTTGACGTAGTCTTCCAGTTGATCCTTCTTATCACGTAACACATTGACTTCTTCTTTTCGCTTCTGGTCACTGAGAATGGAAAGACTGAGTCGAGCCATCATGAGTTCCATTTGGTAAATTTCATAGTCAGTGTCAAGTCGCATCAAGAACAAATCCTTGACTTTCAAGTCAAAAGCCTTACAAAGTTCATTAACTTCTCCTTGAAGTTTCTTCAATTCACCTTCTAAGATTTTTCTAAGTTTTTCCTTTTCTTCATTGTGTTTTTTTTCCTTTTCCTCGAATTCTTTGAGTTTCTGTCTTTGGTCGTCAGTCATGTCACTGACAGGTTTATCCATCCATTCTTCCCTTGCGAGTTTTTCAGCGAAAATAGAAAGACTGGACTTTTTGTTTTCAATTGTTCCGTTCATCATCTGAATAAGTGCTTTTTTCTTGGAATCATCCGCGTTTAGAAGCCTTATTCTTTCTTCTTCCTTGCGTTGCTTCTCTTCAAGTGCATCTCTTTCTTCCCTGCTCAAGTATTTTTCAACAGTGAAGTCCGAGTCCTTCACCTTAAGCACTTCCATCGGGTCTTCCAAGGGATGCACTCGATGTTTGAAGACATTGATTCCTGAATTCAGTTCTTTTTGCTTTTCTACAATAAGAGTATTTTTTTCTTCAATCAAATCAATTTGTTTTTCTTTAAAAGCTTCGAGTTTTTCGAACTCAGTGTTGAAACCTTCTTTAAAAGCACGGCAAATCATACTGAGTAAAAATATCTGCGTTCTTTTTCGTGAAGGAGTGTAAATCAAAGGGGCAGGGTAGATCAATTCCCATTCAGGCATCGGTTTTTTCTTACCGTCCTTTATCTGCGAGTCTCTTTTCTTGTCAAGTGAGATGAGCAGAGGGTGATTGCGCCAGTCCTCAGGTTGTTTGCCGATGATCCAGTCGACAGCAAAGTCCTCATAAGCAATGATTTCTCCGACTCCAGCTTCTTTTCGAGTTTTCTGTTCTCTCAACTCGACTGAACGAAAAGCTCTGATTTTTTCGAATCTTTGTTTTTCGAAGTCCTCTAATTTCCGGATAGTGTAGTTGTAAACGATTTGGTCGGTTAAGAATGAGCAGATCACTCGGGAATTCACTTCCATTCGGTCAAGTGTTTTTTCTTTTACTCGCTTTTGGAGCAACTCTTGGGCTAGGTTCTTCTTTTTTGCTTCTTCTTTTAATTGCTTTGCGCGTTCTTTTCCCAGGTCTTCGATCTTTTTCTTCGCTTTTAGGTCGAGGATGAACTCGTCTCGGTCTAGCTTTTCGAGGTCTGGAGCTTTTTCGTTTGCTTTTAACATCGCGTAGAGCTTGTCTTGGATCTCCTGGGCACGTGCTCGTTGTTTTGACTTTACACGTTCTACGTCTTTGGCTTCTGATTTGGCTTTTGATTCTGCTAGGATGTCTCGCACTAGTTTCACGTCGTTGTCGGACAGGTCTTCCACAACTTCCAAAGCTTCAAGGGCAGAGTCTTCCGCCTGCGAGCTTAAAATAGGCCGATCAATAAGTTTTCCAACCATACTCCAAGAAAAAAAATCCCTTTCATGTCCAGTGCTAAAAAGCAAAGAAGAGTCCGCCGAGAAGGAAAGATTCTGAACACCAGACGACCCATGAATCTGTTTCAAGACACTTCCTTTATTCTGCAATCCAACGATTTTAATAGTCCCATCAATACACCCAACAGCAATAAACTGATTATTAGGCGACAAGGCAACAACAGAAGTCTGCAACTTTGCGACTTCCAAGTACTCAACAGGTTCCGGTGGCAATTTCCTGAGATCAATATCATTCATTTCCAAATCCGGCATATTATAAACATGCACATCTTTGCTACATCCAGCGACATAAACCTTATTCCCAAGAACACAAATTCCAGAGCCTTCAGCAATATATCGAAACTGAAACTTGACACTGATAGGGTCGATCGACGAGGGCAGGTCCACTTTAGGAGCATCAAAAGCGACTAGCATAGAAGAGTGAAGCAAAACCACAACTTGCCGAAGTCTCCAACTGACAGCCAGAGCCTTCGCAGGTAGTTCAACAAAGCCAACAACTCGAAATTTCGAGGCAAAAGAGCCTTCAAGGAAAAAAAGCTCTTTACTCTGACTTGATGCACAAACAACGAGTCTCTGATCAGGACTGATGCTGATCCGGTCCACAGGCCACGAGCCGAGACGAACGATGTTGACGAGTCTGCAGATCATTCGATTGCTCACGTCGAAAAACCTCACACAGCCCTGGACACTGCCGACAACGAGCAGGTTTCCAGGAATGTTGCTGTCGATTGAGCAGAATTCAGTTTCTCCTGGACTTGAGTATTGCATTATGTTCTCTCCTGTCACGATTTCCCAAACACGCAAGTCTTCACCAATGCTCGCGCATTGGGTCGAGTCTCCTAAACCTGTCACTTGCTTTATCGAACCGATGTGGTATTGACCTAGGATCTGAGGAGTCGTCGCTATTATTTTTGGCTTACGGAAACTCTCGTCTTCTTCGTCGTCGTCGGCTCCTTCGTCGTCTGATGCTTTGTTTTCTTCTTCTTCGTCTGGGTTGAATGGAGGGTCCGCTGGAATGTGGAGAAGCTGGATTTTTCCTTGGCCACCGATCATTAAGAGCTTTGTTAAACCGCTTACGAACATTAATTGGATTATGTCTTGCTTGTCGTCGAGAGTTAGCTCTTTTTGGACTCTCAAGTTCAAATTTTTTCCATTCCTAGGATCATTCTCTTCAGGAGGTATATAAATATTAAGCCACTGCAACTTATTATCCGAATTCGCAATGACTAAAAACCTATGAGTCAGCACCATAGAAACAATTCTAAATTCATACCTCTGTATAACCTTAGTTTCCCTCAAGTCATCCCTAACAACCAGCAATTCGCCAGCTTTGGTAGACAAGTAAATATTCCCAAACTTATCAAAAACCGCATCAAGGGGTTCAGTTTCCGCCAGGTTGAAAGTCTTGACACTATACCTATTATCCTCAACGACATCCTCCACATTCAAAGGAATGACTTGAAAGCTCTGAAAAATCGTTATAAGGCGAATTTCATGTTTAAACAACAGCAAAATTGAATCATGCACCAACAACTTGACTGGTTCTTTTTCCAGGTCGAGACTTATCAAAAGTTTCTCGTTTTCCCAAACTCGCAAAGTGTACTTCGGGTAGTCTCCAACTGTCACAAGACGAGAACCTGTCCTGCTGAAGGCCAAAGCTGAGTACATAACTGCCGCTCCTCCATCTAAACTACGAACTAAGGTCTTTTGAGGATAGGAGTACACGCATACTCGTGGGTCGTTTCCTTCTTCCCCTACTGCGATCAGGTTGTTTCGAGGATTAGCCGCGCAGGTCGTGATTCCTAAAGAGTTGTGCCAGATAAAAGACTTTGTGTTTTGGTTCAGGTTCCAAAGTACAACACTATTCGCAACCATATAGACAATAATATCATTATCCACGACACTGACAGGTCCACAGTTGCACGACAGACATGATTGAAGTTCCAAGCTCATATTTATAATCAAAGAACTAGTTATTCTCTACTTTCGGTTTAAAATCCACTCCAAACTTCATCGGAGGGTAAAAAACTTCAGCTTTTTTCTCCTCCCTGGCCTTCCTAACCCTATCAATCGCCTGTTCAATTCCTTTCGCCTCATCCCTGACCTTAAAGTCAAATTTAGGTTTATCCAAATCAGGTACAAACGAGCACTCTCCCATATTCCTCTCAATTTCCCAGTCCTCCGAAGTCCTCTGCATCTTTTCCTTCCTCTCCAACTCAACCTTATTAAAACTGTAAAGCAATTCATTTCTGCTGATTTTTTTTTCATTTAAAAGCCGAAGATAATCACTTGAAAGTGAAACACTGTCCTTAAACTCCTCTTCAGACAACTTCGGCCCTCGAGTGGTCTGAGGTGTAAAAGTGCATTCAGGACTTACAATCATTTCAAGAGTTTCTCGTCGTTGTTGAAGTTTTTTCAGTTTTTCCTTGTGAAGGTTGAACAAAACATGTTCAATTTTTTTGTTTCCCATGTTTGCAGCACGGTTTTCATTCACTACTGCTGCGAGTTTTTGAGACTTTGCATCGATTTCTGGACGGAATGACGGCAAAGGACTTGAATCGGCGGGAGTTGAGGATTCTTTCTGGTTTAAGTAGAATTTTAGGAATTCGACGTGAATTTTGTGGCTTTTTAGGGAGTGGTTTAGGATCAGGATGTCGAGGATGAAGGATTTTATTTTTTCTAGATCGACTGTTGAACAGGGCTCGCCTCCGATTTTAGACCAGGCTTTGCAGGCAAGAGAGTATTCTGATGAATAGGAATTCGGCTCGGTTTGAGGGTGGAGGAATTTTAGTTTTATGAGAAGGTTTATGAACTCGGCGTATGAAAGTTTTATTTCTTCGGATTTTACCTCTTCAGGGTTTTTCTGACTATCATCAGGAGATTTCATAGAATCCCTTGCAAGACTAAGCGGTAAAACCTCTTCAATCTTTTTAGTATACTTTTCACGTATCATATTCTCAGAAGTAGAATCAATCAACTTAGCTCTATCCTTTCCCTTCTTATTCAATCCTTCATCCACATTTTTCTTTTCTTTACTCAATTCAAAAAGCCTGATTCGAGTATCCCCTTCCCTTTTCCCATTACTTCCAGATTCAATTTTCGGTTTAAAAGTGCAATTTTCCGCTAAAATATCCTTAACAAGCTGTTCATGTTTCGTCTTCAAAACAACAGATTCCTTAAACAGCCTTTCATGAATTCCTGCTTCAGGTTTAAGCGCTTTAGTCAATTCAATCGTTTTTTCAGACAAAGTCGGTTTAAATGACGACTTAGAAGGCACTTCATCTTCCTTTTCTTTCTTCATTTTCTCAAGTCTCTCATTTTTCACTTTCTGAAAGTTGCTTACATGTCTCAAAAACTGTTCAAACCCGCGCTTTGCAGACTTTTTCTTGATAACAGGGCAAAAAGTGCAGATTTCAAGAAGTTCTTTATCTTTCTCTTCTTGAAGTGTCTGGATTTTCTTGTTGATTTTCGCTTGATAATCATAAAAACGCTTCTCAACATCGATTTTTTCTGACTTTTTCGGAATTTCATCTGCTAAGATCTTCATAACGGCCTTGCTGTATTTTTTCACTGGTTTTTCTTGAGGAGGGGTGATAATTTCAATGGTTTTTTCAGGAATGATAAGATTTTCTGCAGGTTTTTCAATGAATTCTGGAATTTCAGGGATTTCTACTTGTGGAGCTTCTTTTTCCTCAGGTTCTGGCTTTATTGGCTCTGGAGGAGGTTCTTCTTTGACTTCTTCTTTTGGGACTTCTGCTGGTTGGACTTTTGGAGGGTCTTGAACGGGTTCGGGAGGGGGAGGCTCGATTTTTTGGTTCTTGGGTTCTTCGTCGTCGCTTTCTTTTTTGTTTTCGACTACTTTGAATAAGGAATTTTGCTTGATGGAAGCGTGCATCGAGCTTTGGACTACTCGGACTGTTGCACCTTCGGTGACGTCGTCGCATTCCATGTCGCTATTGGAGCTTTCGTTGTCTGACATAAAATTATTTAGAATATTGTTGTTGTTTTAATTTAGATTTAGAGTTTAGGTTAAGTGGATTGATGAAATTATAGAAGGAATTTTATGAGTTTTTTGTGTTTTATTTTAGAAAGGT
The DNA here is from genome assembly GCA_006503475.1 of Stentor roeselii. Lineage (NCBI taxonomy): Eukaryota > Ciliophora > Heterotrichea > Heterotrichida > Stentoridae > Stentor > Stentor roeselii. Next base: position 56,377 of record RSEH01000002.1, read on the forward strand.
TGGAAAAGGATATTTTTTGGTTTTATCTAAGTTTATGGTTAAGAATATTGATTTTTTAGTAAGTGTTAGATGAAGGATTGATTATTTTAAGTCATTTGCCCTTTCAACATTAAGATGATATTAAGATAAAAGCCTGTCATAGTAAAAAAGCTGAAAGTTTTTAATTAATTTTAGAAATTTACTCAAATCTAAAATTTTTAAGAAAAGCTAAGGATTTATACCTTATCAGTACCACACTTAGCCCTAACCTAGCACTTAAAATCAAACTTCTATATTCATTCTCCTCACCTGTTCAAATCCTTTAAAATAATCTTTAAATTCCTCCAAAACCCCAACTAAATCTATTCTCAAGATACTAAAAATGTCTCGCAATGTCAGCTTCGATGCAAACAATCTCGAGTCACTCGAATCTCAGATCGACCGTTTAAACCTTCGAATAAACGAGTTTGTTCTAAACAACAGTCTCAATGCAAGTGATTCAGAACTAGTGTCTCCAGCAAGAGAGTCATACAAAAGGACTTTCGATGACCTGGACAAGTACCTGACAACTGAAGAAAGCGAATTCAACAAGGCGGAGGCCTTTCAAACCAACTTCAATCAACTTAAAATGACTTTAGAAGACTTCAGGTCTCATGAACACAGAGAAGCTGAAGACCTTGACCTTAACTCAGGAATGAGGTCCTCATCAGGCCTTGACTTCCGAAAAAGCGACTTAACCATCAAGGAAATCAGCGTAAATGAACTTTACCTTCTCCTTAAACAGGTTAAAAACGTGATAAAAGACGTTGAAGAAGGAGACTCCTCCGAAAAATCAATAAAATTCGCAGGAGTTTCTTTCTTATTCAGTGTAGCCGGTTTCCATCTCCCCGCAAAAGACTCGATTTTCGATAAATTCCTGAAATCTTCAAAAATTTCAGTCCCTCTGGAGTCTCCTGTTTCACAAGTGTTTCCAGAGAGTCATTTAAACTGTTTTATTTCAAATTTAGAGAAAAACCTGAAAAATTCTTTTGAAATTTTTGAACTGAGAGAAAAACATCTCCCCAGTACTTCCATCTCTTCAAAAAACTCCTGCCAGTCTCCAGGCCTATCCTCAGCGCTTCTCTCAAATCAATACAAAAAACTAAAAGAACAGCAAAAATCCTGGAGTCTTCTCAACAGTCATCTTCACTTCCAGAACTTAGAAGTCCAAATCTCTAACAATCTTCTTTCACGAAAGTACCAAAACGTTCTTCATAAAGAAGGCGAATTACAGTTTCGTTCACAAGAACTTCAGAAGTTAAATCAACAAAACAAAGAAGTAAGAGAACAACTTGACCTCCAGTCAAAAAAACTGAAAGACCAGGAAAAAATCTTAGAACGGCAGCAAAGAAAACTTGAAAATATGAAAAATTTGTTAAAAGGTCAAATTGATGAAATTATTAAACCTCTCAACTCGAATCGACCTGGAAGACCGACAAGCTCTTCGAGAATGACGGAAAACTCTCCGACGTTGAGAAGGATTAGAAACCGTTCGAAGAACAGCAACTTGGAATCGGAAATTGAGGAGACTCTCAGTGAAATCAGTCTTTTAGAACTCAACTCTTCTCAGGATGATTCTGTTCAACTGTCTAATCTTAGGACTAAACTTTCCAACCTTCGTACTCGAAAAGCCATTGAAATTAATTCTGCTACTTCTGAGTCTATCAGCTCGGTTTATCATGCAACTCCTGTTAGAGTTAGGCTTTCAAGAGAACCTAGTCCTCTTGGAAGTCGAATGGTGGAGCCTTCGAAGCCACCGATGTATAAAAAAGTTTGCATCAGTGATAAGAGTAAAGAAGAAAAAATTCAAAAAGTTGAAAAAGTTGAAAAACCTGGAAAAATTGAAAAATTTGAAAAAGTTGAAAAAATTCAAAAAGTTGAAAAAGTTGAAAAATTTGAAAATTTTGGAAAAGGTTTTAAAAGCGACTTGAAAACTCGTGAAAAAATCTTATTGAAAAATTTTGAAAGACTTCCACCGACAGACCCACATTCGACTCAAGTCCGAAAAGGACTAGAAGATTTAGAGTCTATTAAGAGTGAATACAAGCTGAAAATAAAAGAACTTCAAGAAAAGATCGAATTAAGCGACCACAGTATGAGTGTAGCAGAAGAAGAAACCAACTTACTCAACACCCGAATCAAAAAAATAAAAGACTTATACGGTATGCTGGAAGAACTGACAGATTAATTTAACATATAATAAATATGGTCAGGGTTGAATACCACTGTGTTTTAAACCTCGCTTTAAATTCAATTCTCTTTCTGTTAGTCCTCAGCACACTTTCCACAAGTATTTTTTCATTCAACTCTTACAAAGTGACCCTAGGAACCATTTTGCACAAGATCACTTACGAAGATTTTCCGGCAGACGTCGAAATCTCTTTCAGCAAATTCCAAAAGTCAGCTTGTCGCAAGTCTTCGAACCCCGACGTTCTGACTCTTTGCAGCAATATCTTAAGTCTTGAAACAAGTGGTTTTATTTACACTATCGGGGCTTATCTGACCTTTCTGTCAATTCTCGTCAGCATTGTAGGTCTTTCTTTGACCTTATTCAGAAAGAAAGTCGAAAAGTCAAAACTCGAGATTTCCCAATACGTGACTCCAGCTGTTTACTGGATTTTCGTCCTTGTTTACTTTATTCTTAGCGGCTCTGAGTCGATGGTTTCGCCAACTGACGAGAATGTTTCAGTCACTTTTGAAAAAGGAGCTTTTTACATGTTTTGCGCTGGAGGACTCAGTCTTTGCATTTTTGCTCATTTTTGGATTTTTAAGAATTTCTCGGATTATGAAGAACTCGTTGGAGAAGGAGATGATTTGTTCGTGGAAGCATTTTGGAACAACTTGGAAAAGAACCAGATTGAACAGGGAAAGTCGAAAGATGGAGAAATTTCTAAGTTGCAGCATCTTGTTGGTGAACAGGAAAATGAGTTAAAAGCGAAAATGAGAGAAATCGCTGAACTCGCTTTAAAAGTAGAAGAAATGGAGAAAAGAGAAGAAAATAGCGAAGATGGCTCTGTTAAGATCTCGGCTAAGAAGAAGGTAAAGCTCAGGGCAGGGAAAAAAGAAGATGTTGAAGCACTTAAGCAAGAACTAGGAAGACTTAGGAATGTTTACGCGACTGAAAAGCATCAATTAGAAGAAGAAATAGAAAAATTAAGAGAAAATGATAAAACTGAGTATTATCTTCAGCTAAGCAATGAACTTTGTGAGAAAATTGAAGAACTCAGGGCAAAACTTGTTGATAAGGAAGGCGCCGAGGAAGAAAACATTGAACTTGGCAAGACTTTAAAAGACATTCAGTATGAAATGGATGGATTCAAGAAACAAAACCAAAGGGAAAAGACTGAAAGAGAACATGAAAAGCGCCAACTTCATAAAGTGATAGAAGAGCTCAAATCAGACCTCGACAAAAAAAAGAACCTTTTATCTCAACAAGCGAATATCGATATTTTGAAATCTGACAACGAGCGCCTCTCTGAAGAACTGGTCAGAACAGAAATGGCGAAAAAACATTTATCTGAAAAATTAGTAGAAATGTCTGAAAAAGTAGGAAAACTTGAAAAAGATTTACTTCTCGCCTCTGAACATAAACATAACCTTGAAGTGTCCTCGCTTGAAATAGACCAGTTAAAAAATATGCTGCAAAGTAAAAGAGAAGCCCTGGAAAAGGCCAGCAAAGTCCAACTGGCCTTAAACGAGTCCCTCAGTGAAAAGGAAAATCGAATCGAGGAACTTTCAAACATCCAAAAGTTCACTGAAAAGAAAGTAAAAGACCTGAACGAACACCTTGAAAATCTCAATCTCGACTTAAAAACCAAAGAAAAAGACTCAAAAAAAGCCCAAAAAGACTTCCTCGACAAACTAAAAGCCAAAGAAGAAGAAGTAAATCTTCTCAACTCTCAAATCCACGACTTAGAAAAAGAAATCCAAGTAGTTAAAAAAGCAGCACATTCAGAAAAATCTGAAGAATACGCGAATTTAAAAGAAGAAGCTGAAATCCTAGAAAATAAAGTCTCTTCACTTAACAACATGATAAAAAAGTACCGCGACGACAAGTCCAAACTAGAAGTTGACTTAGAAGCCGCGCTTTCATCGAACCAGCTTCTTGAAAATCGCTTTGACCAGCTGAAAGAAACAAATGAAACCCAACGACTGACGATTGAAGACCTGGAATCTCAGTTGAAGTCCTTCGAAGACCTAAAAAAATCTCATGAAACTGCCCAGGCCTTGATTCACTCACAACAATCTGAAATAGAATCACTTAAAAACGAAGTCCAACAGCTGAAAGAAGCTTTACGTGCCTTAGAAATGATGAAAAAAGATAAAGACTACTACGAAAGACAGTTCCAGGACTCTTTAAAAGACGTGGAAGCACTCAACTCCGCTCTTCGCAAGTTGGAAGTCGAAAACACGATGCTTACCAATCTTCAAGACGAAAACCTTGCATTTCGTGAACAAGTCGCTACTTTAAACTCGTCAATCGAAGAAGCCAACAAACGTTCTAAAGACCTGCGAGACAAACTTCGAACCATCGAGTCAGACTTCGAGAAGGAAAAGGAAGACCTGCAGTACAACCTCTCAAAAGCAAGGAAAGAGAACCAAAACCTTGAAAAAATTCTAAAAAACAAAGAAGATTATCTTTCTAATGAACTAGAAGCCGTTCAAAGAGACAAGGAAAACTTGCAGGACAACTTCAACAAACTCAAGTCAGAAAACGCGGTCTTCAAACAAGAGATCGATCGTTTGGACAACCTGCAGAAATATTTCAGAAATCTCAGCGAAACTGCTGCTGTCGAGGCACAGGCTGAAGGACTTAACCTTCGCCTGGACTTCGACGAGCAAAGAAAACTTCACAACGCTCAAATCGAACATATGAAAAAAACATTAACAGAAGCTTCTAAAAGTCTTCAAGCGATCACTGAAGAAAAGGAAAAACTTAGAAGTGAACTCGCTGCAAGTCAAAATGAACTTCAACAGGTTAGTGAAGAACTTGCAGGTCTTCAAAATCAGGTCTTTCAAGATAGAAGGGCTTCAGGAAGTCCGGAGTATAATGAAAATTTACTTTTTAGTCCTTTATCTAACCGTAGCATGGAAAGTAGCGCGAGAAGTACCCAGGATCTTGTTATTATTGAAAGTGTTGCCCCTGCTTATAGTAATGCTATTTTGGACAATGTCTCGAAACTCAAGAAAGAACCTCCAATGACTTATAAAAATGTTTGGAAACTCTTTGAAGATATCATGGCTGATAAGTGCAAAATGGATCGACTTGAACTTGCAATGGGTCGACAGCCGAGAACGATGACAGAGTACATGCTTGACTTTGTGTATCTTCAATATGGTTTGAAAACTCTAGCATTGAGACAACTCAAGTCTTTAATCGCAAGTTTAGAAGTGCTTTACAAACAAGGTCATCCTTATGGCACTTTATTCTGCAGGTTTTTAGGATTGTTCCACCCACGGCCATTGTCTTTTCAAATTTCTATCTATTTGCTCATTGTACAAGAAAAGTTCGTTGAATGTGCAGCGAAGGTAAAAGAAAAAAAACCTTCAAGTTTTTCTCAGGCTTATGATATTATGCAATATGGAGGACAAGCTTCAATCATTGACTTGTTAGACCTGATTCAAAAGATCTGCAGAAACAACAGAGAATGTGGAGAAAGGATCATCACTGCCATGCATAAAGATCAGATAGATAGAGTCGAAATCAGCATTTTAAAGATATGCGGGTGCATGGCCCGCATGGGAAAGACCTCAGATTATATCTTTGAAATTTTAAACGCGGAAAGAAGAGGCCCAGGTCTTGAATATCACGAGTTTATTGATGGGGTCAGGTACACCCTGAACATCTGGGTCACGCAAGAAGAAGCTGAAGACCTTTGCAGGTTTATTGACCAGGACGATACCGGTTACATCACTTTTGACAGCTGGTATCAAAAGGTCAATTTTGTTGAATTCGCTGAAAAAATGTACAGCAAAGTCGCAATGGTCTCAAAATCTGACTTTTTAAATGCACTGGTTGACGAGTATGAAAGAGAGATTGTTGATGACTATAGAATTTTAAAAGGACTTATTAAGTTACCGGTTTTGAATCAAAATAACTTCGCTGGATTCTTGGCACAGCTTGATCCGAGCTTGGATGAAGAGGATATCATGAAGCTTTATGATGAGGCAAGGGAACAAGATGCTCAGGGCATGGCTGGAGTCAGTCCTCATTCGGTTTGTGTTGTTGTCTTGAAACATAATATTGGAGGATATGGACTTGGCATTTTTGATGTTTATGACTTGGACTTGGATCAGCCTAAAACTAGCACTGAAGGCGTCAGGAATGAACTGGTTGTGGAAAGGAATATGTCTGGAAGACTTGAAATTGATATAAGAAGGAGGAATAAGTAGATAGTATAAATGTTAATTGGATTTTTAGTATTGGATTATGAGAGTAGGTTTTAGATGATGATAGGTTAAATTATTTGATATTAAGGATTGTTTATGAACGATGCAATTGTCTTGTCATTCATTGAAATATTTAGTATTTGATCATCAGAGTAGTTTTAGATGATGATAGATCAAATTATTTAATATTAAAGGAATTGTTTATGAGATCCCATTGTCTTGTCATCAGAGTAGTTTTAGATGATATTAGATTAAATTATTTAATATTAAAGAAATTGTTTATGAAAAGCCATTGTCTTGTCATTCATTGAAATATAATCTTTTATGATAAGAAAGGTTTTGAACCTCAGACCAATCACTGAAAGGAAGATTGGATTTGAAAAAACTGTTCATAAGTTCTACAACAAGCCAGTCTTTTTGTGTAGATCAGGAAAAGAAAGACCTGAAAACACTCTGTGTTTCTCATCGTCATTGGAACTTACAAAGCCTGAACTTCGTCAGATCTTTACTAAGCTGTATGGACTTGATGTTAAAAGAATAAACACCTGGAACAAACAAGGCAAGATTCATAGGAACACTACGAATGGGAACTATTACCGCAAGAAAGATATAAAAAGGATTATTTTACAGCTGAACACTGTGGTTCCAACTGAATTACAAAGTTACGCTTAGATAGTAATTCTTTTTTACTTGGGTTATTTGAAGTGAATTTGAAAATTTGTCTAAGGTTTATGTTGGAAGGTGATAATTGATTGATAGTATTTGCTCTGATTAGGGAGTTTATGAATTTATTATTATTATATAATTAGATTTGGATCAAACAGGAGTTCTTTTAAGGATTTACATAAATTATCGAAAAGTGCATGTTTTAGGTTTTTCAATATGATTAAGATCAAATAATCATTGTCGAGAATTTTAGTTGATTGAGATCTCCAAGAAATTATCCAAAACTAATTATCTATTTCTAAAAGATATTAGGTTTACGAAAATTTATATAATATTTTTTTTTATGAGAAACTAGGAACATAAAAGGAACAAAGAAGACTCATTCAGATTTCCTTTATATTTATCATAATCATTATAATAATACTCAATAATGTAAAAAGCAAGCGCTTAAGGTGATATTTTAACCATTTAAGGTGTTAATAACCATTTAAGGTGTTAATAACCATTTAAGGTGTTAATATCCCTTTAATTTTTTTGTTTTTTTTTTTTCGGGAATGATAAGAATTCATTCAAATCGAAGTAACCTTTAAGCTGGAGCTTACCTTTCTTCAACCATTTTATTTAAATAGTTATCTAATTTTTTTGTTTTTAATATGGGATGATAATCATTCATATTAAATTCTAATTACCCAAAAAATTCCTACTCTAATACTTCAACTAAATACTTTAATAAATCTCTCAATCCTTTTCCGATCTAACAAACAAATAAAAAAATGAATCAAGAAAACGAGTTGATAACAAATCGTCTAAGTGCATGGTGGAAATCCATACCAATATTCAACCTGATCCTAATTACTCTAACATCAATATCAAGCATTCTCACCCTGCCCTTCATATTCGAAACCCCTATAACCCAGAATTTCACTTACAGTCCATACACCATGCTCAAGACCCAATCTTACTACACAATTCTGACATACCCCTTTATTTGTTTCGGTATTCCACAAGCAATAATCCTGATCTACTCTTACCAGTCCTTTTCAGTTCCAAAAGAGAAATCAATCGGAACATTTCGTTTTATTCTTTATTTCTTCATCCAAAACACAATCATTGCGATTTTCTTCATCCCCATTTCTATCTTCGCAGGTGAAAACCTTATTGAATCCACTTTCATCAATCTCTACATGGCTGGCCTTTGGCCAGCCCTAATGGCTGAAGTAATTATTGACTCTTACAAGGATTCCAACAAAGAAGTCAATTTTTTGTGTTTTACTTGCAAAATTAAAAATAAGTACTACCCTTTGATACTTTTTGTCCTTTTTTCATTCATCGCTGCTGCGATCTTTATGCTGATTGCTGGAGTTATTACTGGATTTATTTGTAAGAGGTATTTAGATGCTTTTGGATGGATGGACTGGAGTCATATCAGTGATTCTTGTGCTGAGAAGGTTGAAAGAAAAGCTTGTTGCTGCCTTTTTAAGATGAAGAGATTTGTTTCGATTGCTGAGTCTGAATTTGAAATGCAGCCTGCTGCTTTGCCTCAGTCTCGAGAACCTTCTCCACCTTTTGCTGGGACTGGGTATCGACTTGGAGGGTAGTAGGTATTAATTTAAGCTATGTTCTTAAATTAAGTGGTGAAATTTTTAGTCAAATGTTTAGATTTTTAGGTATTTTGGGTATATGATTATTTTAGAGGATGTTTTGAAAAGTTTGGTTTAAGGATTTCAGAGTTTATTATTATGAAGGTTTATTAGGATAAATTATTCGAAAAATTTTGATGTTGATAGATTTTAAAGATTTACTTTTGAGGAATCTAGGAAATTTAAATGGAGGTTAGCTGTAGTAGTCTTTTAGGTTGTAAATAATAAAAGCAAGCGCTTAAGGCGATAAGTTAACCAAATTTTTTTGGTATATAAGAAGAACACGAAGTAGCCTTTAAGCTTGAGCTACAATTTCATAAAACTTTTCATTTTATTTTTGCTTTGATTTTGCTATTTTAATATGGGATTCATAACCCTCAAAATCAACCTTATGTATAACTCAAATAATTTTATAAGAAATTCAATTCTAGTTTATCCATTAACTTCATTCGAAAATAAATATGATTTATCTGATCCATAATTAATCAAAATCTATTATCATGAATTAAATGAATATTTTAATAAGCAAGCTTACTGATTAGCTTCTTCTATGTTCTTTGTTTTTTTTTTAAAAAAGCAAGCGCTTAAGGTGGTAGATTTAACCATTTAAGGTGATGATATCCCTTTATTTTTTTTTTTTTTTTTTTGGGAAGATGAAATTTTCTCAAAACGAAGTAACCTTTAAGCTGGAGCTTACCTTTCTTTAACTATTTTATTTATATAGTTATATAATTATTTTGTATTTAATATGGGATAATAAACATTCAATTAAATTCTAAAAGGAATTTCGTTTTTATTCTAACTTTACAACCGAATACTTAAATAAATTAAATTCATATACTTCTTCCCCATCTTGACTAATAAAAAATTTATATAAATGAACTAATCACAAATCATCCTACTAAATAATGAAAATTATTATCAAAATTCAGCCTCATTCAAATTAATCGAATATCGATATCCAAATCTCAACTATCATTCATATTCGAACTAATTCATCGTACATCTTTCTATATTTCATATACCTGAGACTCAATCTTACTGCAAAATTCTTTCCTGCTCTTTATTTTATTATGGCTAAACACAAGCAATAGTCCTGATATACTGTTAGCAGTGCTTTTCAATCGGAACTATTCGTTTTATTGTTTATTTCTTCATCAAAACACGATTATTGAGATTTATTCATCCCTTTTCTCTCTTCGATAAATAATTCCTGTACATCAAAATCTATCTGATTGAAGTGATTTTTTAATCTTGCAAGGGTCTCAAAAAGTAGTCAATTTCTGTATTTTACTTGAAAAATGAAAAACAAGTATTACCCTCTCATACTTTTATTTCTTTTCATTCATTCCTGAGAGATCTCTATAATGATTGCTATATTTCTCATAAGACTCATATTTAAGAGATATTTAGATGCTTTGGATGATAGACTAGACTCAAATTAGTGATTTGTGATGAGAAGGTAGAAGGAAATATTTGTTGCTTTTTTAAGTATGAGAGATTTATTTATATTGGTCAGTCTGAATTCTAATGGAAATTGATTCTTTTCTTTAGGTTCTACAGCTTGATGTACCTTTTCAGGAAAGAGATCAAGTAGGAGGGATTAATTTAAGTTTTGATTATAGAAATAATTGATGAATTACTTAAATGGGTTTGAATTATTAATTTTTTGTTATTATGATTGATAATTATTAGGAAGTGTTGCAAGAATCGGATAATTTTTTTGCTAAACTCAGAATTTTTTTTGTATTAGTGAACCTAGTACAAATAGATATATATTCAAAGTTGATGTTGATTAATAATAATAGCTGATCAGTCAGCTGAAATTTTCTTGAGTCTTCCTAAATTCCTTTAAAAACAAAAAGCAAGCGCTCAAGGTGATAGAGTTAACCAAATTTCTTTGGTAGTGCATGGCGAACTGATGAAGTAACCTTTAAGCTAGAGCTACAATTACTTAAAACATTTTCTATTATATTTTAGTTTATTTTTTAATTTTAATATGGGATGCAACAGGCTTAGAGAATGGTCTGATATCTTAGTAAAATAATTTATTAAATATCAATTTATTCATCATTAGTAATCGTTTTTTACAATTTAACTAATTTTTGACTTTCACTAATCTTACCTAATTCAAGTCCTATCAATACCTAATCCAAGAGAGATATGATTAAATGTCTTTGCTCATATTCAATCAAATCAATTATCATAATTAAATAAATGATTTTTTTTTGCAACTAATTGACTTTCTGTTTGCTTTCAGTTTCTTTATAAATAAAAGCCAAGCGCTCAAGGTGGTAAGGTTGACCAATTAAGGTGGGTAATCCCTTGGGGAAGGGAAACAATCGTTAAAGAAGTAACCTTTGAGCTGATGCTTACATTTATAGAAAACGAATTCATTTAATATTGCTTTAATTTTTTCGAATTAAATATGGGATTAATTAGGTCAACTAATCTAGTACTAAAAAACCTCTCGTTCTACTTAGAAACTAAGGATTATAAGTAAATGAATAAATATATCATGCATTATGATTTAAATTCATTTATTGATTTGAGCCTTATTGGTCATATTTAATTTTAAGAGTTCCTTTGGTGTTATTTGACCATTAATAAATCCAAGTAATATATGGATATTTAAAACTTGCTTCTTCTTTTCTTCGATTTGTTAATTAGCTCTTTAACATCCTAACTATAATATTACCTTATGTCTTAAGATAGATTCAACTAAGTAGAAATCATATAATTTTCTTATAAAATTTTAAATAAGTGATTTTAATATTATTTCCTAATGAATATTTTGTTTAAGTAATAATTTAAGCTTCTAATAAACTGGAAAAGTACTCTATTTAATGAATCATTGAATTTATCATATCTAAAAGAATAGCTTAAGTAATACTATTCAAAATTCTAAGAAAAATGCAGTATGATAGATAAGTGGCCATGATTTTATTCATTTAAATGACTAGAAATATTTGTTTGATGTTATAACTGAATTAAGCAGTATAAATTTACATGTTGCAGGAAGAAAAAATCACTAATTAATATTTTGAAGTAGCCTCTGGTTTTATAACAATTAGTCATCTTCCTTTGAATTATTCCTGATTCCTAACTTAAAAGGCTTTTCCTATATTGATTTATTTAATAAATGTTTAGGTTTAGCTCTAGTAGTTCACCAGAAACCTTTAAGGCTTGGTGGAAGTCTATTCCTTTATTTACTTTTTTTGTGTTTTGTGTTTCTTTGGTTACTGGGATTCTTGGACTGATGATGCTTTGGCTGGATTTTTGGCAGAATTTTTTCATGCATTTGGTTTTCAACCCTATAGTTCTGTTAGTTTTGCAAAACTATTACTCGGTCTTTACATTCCCTTATATATCCCTCGAGCCTCTAAATGCTATTTTATCAATCTTCAGCTACCAAGTTTACTCTATTAAAAAAGAAAAAGAATTAGGAACCCTTCGATTTTTCTTTTATTTCCTTATAAACAACCTGGTTGTAAGTTTCATCTACCTTCTCGTGGCAAGTCTTTGTTTCAGACTAGGAGTTTCTCCCCTTTCCTACTTTTTCAAGCTCTTCTTATTCGGTCTGTGGCCTATGATTATGATGGAAATGGTTAAAGAATGCAACCAAGACCCAGAACAGCCTTCATATTTTATGTGCTTTCCAATCAAAATAAAAAAAAAATACTATCCTTGGGTATTTGCTATTTTCTTTTCGGTGATTTACGGATTGATAATCGAAGTTTTTGTGGGGATCTTCGTTGGCTACCTTCGTAAACTCTAAACAGACCTATTTGAAATAATGAAATGGACAGAATTATCAGAAGAAAAAGGTAAAAAACTAGAAGAAACCCTATCAAAACCTCTTTTTTACTTTTTAAGATATGTAAAAGCAGAAGGATCTTCAGATCTGAACCCAGTGATTCTCCCAGGTCCCAGTTTTGAAGTCAACTTTCCAGGTATCGGTGTGAGACTTGGAACTGGGCCAGCAGAAAGTAAGTAGATTAAGTCTTTATTCTATTTTGTATTTAAACTAAATTATCATCGTTGATGGTATGAGCATACATGGCCGAGCGGTCTAAGGCGATAGACTCAAGATCTACTGGAAGTAATTCCGCGTGAGTTCAAATCTCACTGTATGCACTTTTTATTTTTTTTGAGGATTCTGATGATGACTGATGGTTTCTGTGAGTGAGGAAGATGGAAGAGTTAGTGACTTTAGAAAGAGTTATTTTTTAGAGAAAGGGTTTTTGATTGGATTTTTTAGTGTTTTTTTAATTTAGGATTTTTTTGGGTGGAATAAAGAATTTTAGAAATTTTTATTTGAGAGGTGAGTTGATGGAAGATAATATTTAGAGTTCTTTTAAAGTTAATTATCTTTTAAGATTAGATGGATTTAGATGGTTCTGATGAGAATTTTTGATAATTTGTCCCATATTAGAAATTTAAAAAGATATAGTTAATAAAAAGAAATTTTAGATTTATTTATAAGCTCTAGCTTAAAGGTTACTTCGATTTGATGAATTGGAAGCACTATGGATTCCAGCCGGCTAAAGTTTCCATGGTTAATTATCACCTCGAGCGCTTGCTTTTTGCAGAGATTTCAATATAGATTGAAAGTTTTAGAACTTGCTAAATTATTATATTAAAGGTTTATAAAAAGGCTGTGATTAATAGAGTTTAAAACTTTTGATATATGAAGAGCTACTGAGATCATAAATATTATTTAATAGTAAATTATCTAATTTTAGTCTATTTTTAATGTCTATAAGTGTATATATTTTTTCTAATGTTTGTGAGCCCTTGTCGAAATTAGCATCTAATTAGAAAGAGCACTGAAATATTCGAATTTAAAATTAAGGTCTATAATTTAAAATATTTCAAAAAATATCCCATATTAAAAACATAAAATATTTTATAGTATATATATAATTATTGTAGAGAATTGTAAGCTCTAGCTTAAAGGCTACTTCAGCTGTCTAAAGTGTTATACCATTGGTTTCTAGCCGGCTTCTGATTCTAATGGTTACTTATAACCTTGAGCGCTTGCTTTTTGTCAATGATACTCATAGGTATTGAAAGTAATAAAATTTTGATATGATCATGAAATGGTTTTGATGAAAAGGCTCTGATTAGAATAGCTTCAAAAAATTTGATATTTTTGAAACTTCTATAGTATGAAGATTGTATATTTTGGTTGATTTTTTCAAAATTAGGTATTATTTGAAATAGTTGTGAGTTTATTTACTTTTTGATAATTGGAGGTTCTTCTAAAGAATATTTCTCATAAATCAGGGGAAGTACTAAAATCTAGAACTTTAAATATAGGCTTGATTATTATAAAATATTTTTAAAGTATTCCTATAATATTTTTATATGGTTTATATATATTATTATTGTAGAAAGCTGTAGTCTCTAGCTTAAAAAATCCTCACATCTTTTATCACCTTAAGTCCTAGCTCTAAGTATATTTTTTAAGTATTGAAATTATTGAAATTTTCTTAGAACGTAATTTAAAATCTGAATTTTAATAGAGATTCCTGCATTTTTTATATAGAGCCTATTTATATTGAAAAGAATCATTTCAAGCATAACCTAGAGACTAATTAATTTTTTTCTCTAATAATGAGAGTATAAAGGTTTATTCATATTGACCAAACATTCCTTTAAAATAACTTAAAGACATTAGGCACTGGCAAATATATAAAAAAATAGTGTGATATAAATGGATAAAAAAATGTTTAATATTTAACTCAAATTCCTTCAATTCTTAGGAAACTTTAATATCAATAATGAGAGGGAACTGAATATTTTAAGTTTCTTAATTACTATTCTTTATCTACATAGCTTGTACAATTGGAAGTATTTTGTTTAACAAACATCTATCAATAGACTTAATAAATAAAAAAGCAAGCGCTCAAGGTGTTGTTGACCATTTAAGGTGTAGAGTAACCATTTAAGGTGATATTAACCATTTAAGGTGATATGTAACCATTTAAGGTGCTAAGGTTAACCGTTTAAGGTGATAGTTACCATTTAAGGTGATAGTTTCCCCGTAAGGGATGAATTCTTTGATAATTTTTTGAAGTAACCTTTAAGCAGGAGCTTACACATCAAAGCAAAAAATTTTAAAATACTCTCCATTTTTTTATTATTTAAATATGGGATTCAGCGAAAAAAGGTAGAATTTTAAGTAAATAAGTTCTTTCAAGGATCTAATAAGGAAATTCAAATCTTATATTGACTTATAAGTATAAAGTATAATCTTCATCTCGTACAAAAATTTTAATATTCTTATGGCTACTAATTCCAGATCAGTAAATTTTTTCTCAAAATAACTCATAACTTAAAACTAATGATTAAATTCCAAATATTCCTCAAACCTTATAATTATCAAAATAATTCCTAATCCATCCTAATCACCTAAACTTTCCAAAGAAAAATAATCTTCCAATAAAACCCTTACAAACCAAAAATCCTAAAAAATTCGAATAATAAATTCCTTCCTTAACTATCAAATAAATCATTAAGCGCTTGCTCAACATTAAAATTGGCTTTAATCAAGGCATTCCTGCATTTATTAGGATCAGTGAATCCATAATCCTTTAAAACTTTCATCCCTTCAGCCAATCTCGGGTCATCACTTCCAGTTTTTCCAGTCTTTCCAGTTTTTCCTCTAGTAACCCTTGAATTACTCCTAACCAAAGCCTCCTTCTGTTCATTATTTCTTCGAGGTGGATCAGGCTCTTTATTAAGTCCTAAAAGATCCACAGAAGCCGGAGGCTTCTGCTGAAAATCAAAAACTTCTTGTTTTTGTTGTCCAAAGACAGCAGAAGGGTCATAAGGAGCAGCTTCAAGTATTTTTTTCATGACTTCATCAACTGAAAAAATCCAGACTAGTTCAGCATCACTTTCAACAGCAGCTTGATAATTAGCGTCATTTTGCTCTAAAGCGCTTTGTTGGTCCTTCAACAAAATAGCCATTTCAGGTACCTTGAAAGTTTTACTTAGGTGAAAAAGAACTTCACCCAGGGTGTTAGGCGCTTTGAGCCATTTGATTCGTCCGATGGGTGTTAAAATGAGGATTTCTTTAGACATTTCTATTGGGTGTTAAAATGAGGATTTCTTTAGATATTCTATTGGGTGTTAAAATAAGGATTTCTTTAGATATTCTATTGGGTGTTAAAATGAGGGTGTTAGGGTGTTAAAATAAGGATTTCTTTAGATATTCTATTGGGTGTTAAAATGAGGATTTCTTTAGACATTTCTATTGGGTGTTAAAATGAGGATTTCTTTAGACATTTCTATTGGGTGTTAATAAGTAAAGATTTATATTAATTTATTCAGTTCTTTAACGATTTCTCCGAAGTTAGGGCGAAGTTCCGGGTTTTCATTCCAACATCGAATCATAAGAGTTTTTAAACCTGCAGGACAAGTGGAAGCTATCAAGTTGACATCAGGTCTTTTCCTTAAGTTAACCACCTGATAAGTGATACTTTTCGGGTCTAGTCCTTTGTAAGGCGTTTCTCGTGACAGCAGCTCGTACATGACGATGCCGAATGAAAAGACATCTGAAGGCAGGCCGTAGCTTTCGCCTCTTATCACTTCAGGAGCCATCCAGTGGCAGGTCCCGATGCTTCCAGTCATGACTCCATCGTTCACCACTCTCGATACGCCAAAATCGGAGATTTTGGCCACTGGTTCATTGTTACCGTTTAAAGCGTCACTCAGTAGGATATTTAGTGACTTCAGGTCACGATGCAAAAGGTTGTATGAATGTAAATATTGCATACCTTTCGCTATGTCTGATGCGAATTTAGTTCTTTGTTTCCAAGAGATTTTTAAAGTCCTTTGCTCGTGTAATAAGGCGAATAGAGTGCCACCAGCACAGAACTCGGTGACTATGCAGTGCTGTTCACCTACACAGGCTCCTACGAATGTGACCAGGTTGGGATGTGAGAGTTTGCTTAAGGTCTGGATTTCTCTGTTAAATTCAGTTAAGAAGTCGTTTTGGTGAAGTGAAGTTTTCATTTGTTTGATGGCAACCTGCATATTTCTATATCTACCCCTGAACACCTTCGCTGACCCTCCCTCCCCAATCATCTCTTCAAATTCCAGTCCTTCAAACAAAGAAGAAGACCTTGATCTAGAAGTCGGTTCAGATTCAGAACTAACAGAAAGTTCAGCAGGACTCGTACAAATACTCGAAATATTCGAAAGTGACCCTTGAAGACTTCCTCCATGACTTAAAATCTGCGACAAGCTATGTCCAAGATAATCTTTTCCAACAGTAACTTCCAGAAACGGGTACTTAAGATAAACTTTCTGCACAAGAGTCGAGTTCTTTCCTCTAATCTCCAGAAAGTCCTGAACCGCTTCATTCCTCATTCGATCTGCAGTATTAATAAGCACCTGAGTGATTTTCATGATTTCTTTCAACAGCAAGTTAAGAATTTCCAGATAAATCTCAACATGTTCATTCATATTAAACACAATATTCGCGAATTTAGAAATCGCTTTAAAGTACTCAAAAACATCATCAAAGTACCTCAAGTCCAGTTCACATTCACTCCAATCACAGTTAATAAGCAGCTCAGAGTGGACCCTGAGTTTATTCTTTAAAATTTGAACATATTCCAAAACGATCTGTTTCGTACTTCCCGTGAAATATTTCTGCCGAGTCTTCGAGTCAGTCCAAACAGCGAAGATTTGGTCGAGTATCTGAAAAGCAGCTTGACTTAAATCTTTAGTCCTTCCAGCATACCAGTAAACATGTAAAACAAGTAAAGCTTTTAAAGCAACTCTAGGTTTGTAAAAGGGTCTAGAAGCTAAATGATTGTAAAACTTCGGAATTTTCTCTGGTTTTTCTGAAGCCTTTTTCAATAACTTCGCTAAAACAAGTTTTTTCGGAGGAGAGTCTTTGTCCTTAGTCACACTTTTCAGCCATGATCGAGTTGACCGACTGATGATCTGTGAAAAGGCAGAAAGTCTTTTTTCACTTTCAGGTAAGTCAGATGAAATAACAGCCTTTGCCGAGTCAATCGTCGCTCTCAGCTCCGGGTCGACGATGAAGAGTTTCTTGAGAAGAGTCCTCGATTTTACATTTGAAAACTCAACAAAAGAATTCCGAATCGCGTCTTCTAAACCTTCGAATTTATTTCCTCGAAACAAGTAAAAAAACAGGCAGCCAAGACTCCACAAGTCAAGAGAAGCACTTACCGGGTACCCAGAATCAGAGAGTTCTGGAGCCTTCCAATCGTTTTCTTGAGCCAGGATTAAAACTTGCCCGTTTTTCCATTGTTCAGTCAGTTCTTCTAATGTTGTGCAGGTCTCGAATCCCATGATTTTTACTTCCAGGTCTCCATTGATGAAGAAGTTGTGAGAATGAAGACCTGTGTGGATCAAGTTCGTCTTGTGGATCTTTTCAACGGCTTTTAAAATGTTTAAAGACAATCGCAACTCATCTGAAGGGTTTATTGATGTCGAGGGCAAATGAGAGAATTTTCCCAGGTCGTAAATGATGAAAGCGAAGGTCTTTGTTTGTTGATGGTCTTTTATTGGAAGGACTTCTGGAATGTGAGATAAGGACTCGATTGTTTGTAGTTCTCGTTGATAGAAAATTTCGAATTCGTAGAACTTGTAAAGTTTTAGAAGGTAGAGAGAAGAATCTAGACGGCAGATGTAGTTTTCTATGTTGAAGAAGTCGGTTAAACGGCTTTGGACTTTTAAGGTGCCGAGTTTTGATTGAAAAGTAGTCATTTAGGTTAGATTATTATAGGATTTGTTGGAGTTGATTTTTTTGTTTTTTTAAGGTTGATGTTTTGATGATTATAGAAAAAGGATGAGTTTCATAATTATTCTATTGTTTTCATTGAACCTGATAAGAATAACTTGTTAGAGCCGATATTCAAATAAAGAAAATTCTCAAATTAAATATCTTTTCTATCTCATTATAATAAAAATTTATAACATGTCAAGTAAATACCTCTCAGGGTCAAGTAGTCCAAAACACCCGAAACCTTCTCCAACTGACAAATTTCTTCCCTATTCAGCAACCAACAAAAGACTCACAATCCTTCTCTCAGAATGCAAAAGTCTTCAAAACAACCTGGCAGACGCCTGGAAATTCATAAACAAAAACACTTCCCATAACAAAAAGCACTTCAAAGTACTTAAAAAACAACTTGATCAAGAACCAGTCAATTTCAAGTTCAAAGAAGCCTACAAAAAACGGAAAATTAAACAAGAAAAGGAAAAATCCAGTCAAATTTCAGACATTCAGAAGAAAATAAGCAATTTATTGAAACCTACTAAAAATGAAGAAAAGTTTCCTTTGGAACGAAAAAAATGTGAAAGTATTGAAAAAGATATCTTTGATGAATTTATTGATTTCAATGAAATGCGTAGTCCTGAAGCTGTGGAACTTTTGAAAAGTAATAAGAGGAAGTTTGGAGAACAGTTCAAGTCGGAAAATAGTCAAAGGGTTCTTAGTAGTTTCAAAGTCGGACACTCGGGTAATAAGAAGCCTTTGCTGCCACTTGTCACTAAGACGAGTCTTAAGACCAAACAGAAAGAATTCCTATCTGAGTATCTTAGTTCATCTAAAAGTCGATTTTAATAATAACTTAAGGTTATTCGAAATCTTTTACGTAGTTTTCGGTCGCTGATCGAGATAAATTATCATGCATCCAGTTCTTGGGAAGTGGAACTTCCATACTTTTGACCCTGCTTCTTCTCGTAGTCTGGGGTCGTATTTCACTAAAAACCTGGCTAAAAACCCTTTTATCCGTAAAAAGATTCTGCAATTTATTCAAATAAATCTCATACCTCAAGTCCTCCTCAGCCGAAAAGTACTCAACCGCCTTCTGATACAAAGCAATTAAACTTGTAACTTTTTCATGATCCACAAGAGTTTCCAACAACCTTTCATTCCTTTCAATCTTCCTCAAAATATCGAAAATCTTGAACTTATCACAAGACTCTTCCAAATCAACAAGAAAAGTTTGTTGAACAACACTTCCAAGTTTCGCAAGATTACTTGAAAGAAGTTGACAAAACCTTCTAACTTGCTTACTTCTAAATATTTGAAGATTATTCCCAAGAGCAGTATTCCAATTAATAACAATTTCTTGATCATCAAAGCGACTTATCTGAACAGAAGAAATCGAATGAAGACTCGCCCAAAACAAAACAACTCCAGCTTCACATGACCTGCAAGGTTCTAAAAGTAAAAAATAAGAATGAGTCAAAACAATGACTCGTGGTTTTCTAGTCGATGAGTTCAAAGCATCGATTTCACTGCAAAAAAACCAAAGCATTGAAGATTTGTTGGACCATGTCGAGAAAGGAATTAAAGAAAGTAGTTGAAATTCGCCGATGTCTTCAGTTATTTTGTATTTGGAGAAAAAGTCAGGAATTGCTTTTATGATTGAGTCTAATTTCGTATTTTTGCTCCATGGAAGGATGTAACGTAAAAGGTCACGTCCATCAGCACAGACTGGAAAAGTTGAAACTGTCGTGCATAACACCCTGGGAGGCGTGTGAGGGTAAGAAGGGGTCAAATGGATTTCGAATTCATGCTCACAAGATGAAAATTCTAAGATATTTAACAATCCACAGGTTTTTATCACTGATTTTATCTGCAGGTTTTCAAAGTCTTGAGTTAATTCCACAAGTCTTTTCCTCTCATTTTCTTCCATGATTAAATATCTGGAAATTCTTCAGTTTCTGTTTAAATTCATTTAAAGTTTCAAAGAGTTAATAAAGTCTTTAACTATTATTCTGACTAATGGAAAACTCTGAAACTTTCCTTAAACAAAAAATTGAATTTCTTCATGCGGAACTAGAACAGTTCAAAAAGAAAGAACTTGACTACTCAAAACTCAACAACTCTCTCATGCAACTTTTAGGAAAAAACGATGAAAACTTGTTAAGTGTACAAATCATGTAGACCCAAACTATGAACGAGCTTCAAAAAACGATTGAAATGCAGAGAAAAGACATTCAAGACTTAAAACTTCGACATAAAGACGAGATCCTGTCATTAGAAAAAGAAAGAAACCTGCTTTTGATGGAAACAAAAGAACTTGAATTCAAACAAAAACAACAGCGGCTAATGCAAGATGCGGAAAAACTTGAAATGATGAACAAAATCATCAAACTAGAAGCTGACCGTCTTTCCGCTGAAAAAGAACTGAAAAGTCGCTCGACTGACTTGGCGCAAATGAAAAGTCTTCAACAGATCCAAAGCGAGGCGAAAATTCAGGAACTTCATCGAAAAATCGACCTTCTAAAAGAAGAACATGCAAATGAAGTCAAACTGGTAAGACAAGAAGGTGATAAGTCCTTAATCGAGTTAAAAGTACTTTACGAGCAAGAAATCGATAGTTTAAAAAATCAACTTTCTTCACTTTCATCGAAATTTCGAGAAAAAACAGCAGAAATTGACTCTTTAAGAGAAAAAGATTCAGCTTTGAAGGCTCAGATCTCTGTGATGGAAGAAGCTTTGAGTCATTATAAAACACTTCACAAGTCTAAACCTGATAAAGAAGAATTCCGTTCTTTTAACTCTGATTTTTTCATGTCAAAAGACTCACTTTCCTCAAGACCCTTTCGAAATATGTGTGAAGACGATATAAACCTTCCCTTTAACCCTAAAATTCCAGTCGAATTTCAGAAATTTGTAAATGAAATCGAAAGACTTCGAAGTTTAAACGAGAAAATTTTAAAGGAAAAGGAAGAAAATGAGAAGAAGTTAAAAAATGAAATCAAATATTTGATTGGAAAGTTGTTGAAGGCGAAAAGTAAAATTTCAGCTGAAGGGGAACTAACAGGAAGTTTAAGACGTGAAAGCATGTTGAACACTTTAAGGTCTACCGGCTTTAATCGAACTAGTTTACCTTTAAGAAGCTCTAGAAGGACTGAAAAGGATTAATGTTAATTTATTAGAAGGAGTCTTCGTCGTAAGGGTTTGAAAGGCGTGGCTGGAAGTAGCTGAAGAAAAAGTAACAACTGAAACAGCAGGGAAGTAGCAGAAGAACTGTGAAAATCCAGTAAGGAATCACTTCTGAAAAGTCTTCTGCTGTTATTAGAGTTGATATCCCCATACCTCCTGTGAAGAGAAGGGATAAGGTCAGGATAGTCATTGCTAGAAGTCGCTTTAAAGGAAATCGACGAGTTTCAGAGATTTCTTCGATTTCTAATTGTTCCATGTCAGGAGGAACTAAGATCTCAGGGATCGGATTTTTTTTCATTATTATTTTAAAACACTTTATAAAGATGAATTGTTTCCAACCTTCAGGTATTCCAGACGATGCAACTATGAACTTATCAAAGCTAATCCTTCTATTCCGTCGAGGTATCTACATACTTCTTCTTCTTTCACTACTAGAGCTCTTCATTTCCTTCCTATCAACTTTAGGTCTCTTACTTCTCTGCCTTCTGTTATTTCTCTGTAAGCACTTTAAAAACTATCTATTTTGTGGAATCACTTCATCAATCTTTCTATTCCAAATGACGATTCTAACAATCACAAGTGGTGACGTGTTAGCAAAACTAGAAAGTCCTTCCTCAAGTGAGATGTTTATAATATTCTTCACAACAATGCGTATTCCACTTTACCTCGGCATAACTTTCTACTCTTTTTTGATGTACAAGGAACTCAAGTCGATCAGCTTGAAAGAGACCAGCGGAGACTTCCTTATGAATGACTTGCATTCAAATAACTATGTTCCCTTCTCAGGAGTAGGCCATATGGCAGGGTAATAGATAAGATAGTTACTATAAATGTCACTCGTCGTGCAAGACCATCATCGCGCATGGCAACAAAGAGTCTCGAAAGAAATCTTTCAAGCCTCGAAAGCTATTCAAGAAGATGAAAACTATGAAAATTTTCAAGTTTTTACGAAAAGTTTTGATAAACGGCTTGAGATTCAAATGAAGAATCAGAGAAATGAAAATGAAAGAAATGAAAGAAGTTTTCAGGATTTTAGGAAAAATTTGATTGGAGATTTGAAAGTTTATAAGGAAGTTAGGGGGAAGTATTCAAGACCTCCTCCTTTGCTTAATGCTCCTGTTAAGGGGAATGATGAATCTCAGAGATGTAAAAGTGCTCAAGGGGGAAATAGAAGGAGATATGGATTTGACCCTTTTTTAACTTATCTTGAAAAAAAGTATAATGATAGGAAGGATTTTACGGAAAATTTCGAGATGGTTAAAGGGGTTGATGAAAGAGCTTCTGATGGAAAAATGGCTGATTTGAATGGAAAAGATGACAGGAATTATAAAAATAAATCAGGAAAAGAAGAAAGATTTGAGGAAAAACCCCATCACCTGCGACCAAAGTCCAAAAAAAGCAACCCAGCTCCATCCCAATCCTCAACCAGCAAAAAATCTCCAATCTTATCATCATCTCTCCAAAAGTACATCAAAGATCTAAAAAAAAATCTCTTACACGAGAAGCACCTTTCTCAAAACTTAAAAAACCAGATAAAATCCCAGAATAATACCAATAAACCCTAAAAAATTTCTATAAATGGGTTGCGAAGAGTCCTCTTTCCACAAGCCAGTTCAAGACTTCAAGTTTTGCGACCATCACGAGTTCGACATGTACGCAGCAATAGTTTCAGGAAACAAGTCAAAAGTTTTAAAATTGATTGAAAATGGTTTTGATGTTAACCATCGAATGAGAAGGTTCATGTTGAGGACTGGTCTTCACATTGCAGCAGATTCAGGGCAATACGAAATTTTTTACCTGATGTTTTCATTAGGAGCGAATTTGAATCAACGAGATGAGTCTGGAGTGGTTCCGATTTTTCTTGCTTGTAGTAAGTCAAGTTTAAAAATTGTTGAGTTTTGCATGGATAATGGGGCAAAAATCAATATGAGTACAGCTAGGGGATTGACTTTGGCGAGTTATATTCCGAGAGGACAGGAGATGGTTTTTGATAGGTTGTTTCGGAAGTACTGTTCTTACTCTGTGTTGAAAAATAGGAAGGTTTTAAATTATTGTGAGACGGTTTAGATTTTTTTTCGAGGGAAGGTAAATGGTTTTTTGATCAATGTGGATAAAAGAAAGATTTTTGGTAGTGACTGATGGTTTGTGATTGTTTTAATTTAAAGATGATTTGTTAACTTTAGTTAATCTGTATAATTAAAATTAAGGTTTTAACTACTGCGGCACGGTTATTGAATTTTTTCAATTTTAAAGCCATGTTAATACAACTGAAAGTTTAGTCTTACTTAAAAACATTCCATATTCTTTATAAATACAACTGAAAATTTAACCTTATGAAAAACTCTCTTTACTCAATTTCAATAAACTAAAGTATAAACTTACTTAAAAACATTCCTTACACAATTAAAATAAAAAATTCCTCTCCATTTAAATAAAACTAAAATTTGATCTTACTGCGAAACAGCCTTTTATACCATTTTAAGCTACTTTAAATAACTTTTCGCATATCCCGATTTTTCAAGGTCCACTGTGGCAAGTCTCAATCGAGGCACATGAAGAGTTTTCCCATCATAACTTGTCTCCGGTTGAATATCAGTACTTTTTTTCATATAAACCTGATTCGACAAATAATTAAATTTCGCCTTCCGAAGCTGTTGTTTTTTTTCTTCATTCAAACGATTATTCCTATCAATTTCCTCTTCATCATCATTAAATTTCTTTAAAATTCTGAATTCTTCAGCATTTTTTACCTGAAAAAGTTGATGTTTAAGTCTTTCTCCTTCTTTTTTCACTTCATTCAGTTCATTTTTCAATTCAAAATTTGCCCTAAGTTCACTTTTAACTTCTTCTTCAAGTCCCAAGGCTTCTTTTTGCCTTTCTTCAAGTAAATCCTTGAGTTTCACATAAGTATCTTCCAAGGCCTGCAGATGTTCTTCTTCATTAGAGCCTTGGATGGAGTCGAGAAGGTTTGTCGTGTCGTTTATTTCTTTTTCTAATTTTATTAGAGATAACTGCGTTTCTTTCACTTCAGAAATTTTAGGATATGCAGTTTTTTGCTCGTTGAAGAGCTTCAGCTGGTTGATGCGGTATTGAAGAAGACTGCGACTTGCAACTAGTTCACTCATTTCTTGAACCATGTTACGAAGTTGAGAGTCGATTGGAACTTCAGATGACATTTTCAATTACCACGATTAGAATTAGGTTATGATGGGAGTGAATTTTAGAGAGATGTAATTAATATGATTGATAACTCTTATTTCGCTGTTCTTAGCTTGGTATGGGTTTTTTACTCTTCGTGGTGGATTTTCAGTACCTGGTATCTCAACGTCAGACATGCGCAGCCTCTTCATCGGATCATCACCTTTTTCTTGGTATTCAAATCGTTGAACTGCATGTTTACTCTTATCAGTTTCTCATTTTGTTTACAAACACAAGCCTGTTATTGGGACTTGGCAGTTAACTCAACATACACTATTTACAACACTTTTATGTATACTCAATTCTTGTTGATCAGCAAGGGATTCAATATTCTTAGAGAATTTCTTAGTAGGAATGAGTTAACTTTCGTGGCGATGGGCATGGGATGCATTTATCTTGGATTCAGCTGCTATTCGATCCAGAAGCCGAATTTTATCCTGATGTTGGCTGCGATAATATCAGCAGCTTTTTACACTTTCCTAAAATTTTCTCTAGAAAACCTAAAAAAACTTTCCATAAAACGACAAGAATTCATTTTCACATCAAACCAACAAATGGTCCAAATAACCGAGCAAAAAATTTCATTATTTTCCCGATTTTTAAAGTTAATATCATTGATGTTAATAGGAAAAATCATGTACCTAGGTCTGAAATGGTTACAAGTAAAGCGAAGAATATCATCAAATCTCGATTCACTATCAATAGCAGACGACTTAATGGAAATAATAACAGCAAGCGCAATAACATATCAAGTAAGAGCAAAAGCCAGGGGTTACCTTTACGACCTTCACTCTGACCAGATGGCGCGCGAGCTTCGACCACTGACTCACTTTCTCCAAGCAAAAGCGCCAAAAGGCTTTGAATCAGAAGTGCAACAACGATTCCCTTTTTTAGTCATAACTCCAAAAGGAAAATCAAGGCCATTGCCATCAAATCTTCTAATAGCGAATCCAATGACCTAAATAATGAAAATTTATCCATAGTTAATCAAACAATTCAATTCTTCAAATATCTTCTTGATCTCTCTGGCCTCTTCGATTATCTCTGCAGGGATTCCATTTCCTTCAGCGATGTCGATGCCGTAACTTTCATTTGAGGCACCAGGAAGGATTTTGTGAGTCAGTTCAAAGCTTAAGTTTCTTAGAATGACTTCTGTTTGGACTACTTTGAAATTTCGAAGGTCTTGAGATATCAGTTCGGAAAAATGGGTCGCGAATAGAGTGAAACAACCTAGTCTTGAGAGATATTCGCAAACTCCTTGAGCGATTCCTGCACCTTCTGAACTGGAAGTCCCTCTACCGATTTCGTCGATGATTAGAAGAGAGTCGTTGGTGGCAGCTTCGATCATATCAGCTAATTCAACCATTTCACACATGAAAGTAGATTGTCCTTGAAGTTGATTATCTCCAGCTCCAATTCTGGCAATAACTTTATCCACCAAACAAACCGAAGCAAACTCAGCAGGTACAAATGACCCGATATGTGCAAGTACAACGGCAATAGCGACAGTTCTAAGAAAAGTGCTTTTCCCTCCCATATTAGGTCCAGTAATAAGTACAAAAGAACTCGAAGACTTTTCCATTTTGATCGAATTGGGTACGACTTCAATGATTTCATCACAAGAAGGATGTCTACAATTTTTCAATTCAATAAAATCCGACTTGTTGATATGAGGCCTTGTATAAGCCTTTGCAGATGTGAAGCAAACATGTGACAATGCAAGTACCGCATCCAATTCACTTAAATAAAGTCTACAGTCCTTTAAAGTCCTAGTATGATTTGAAACCAATTCAATAATCCTCTGTTCCAAGTCAATTTGACTCGTCAAGTACAAAGCAGTAGATGATTCTTTCCTTTTATTCATCTCTCGAAGCTCCTGACAGCTGATTTTCACTGTCCTCTGCAAATGTGACACAATATTAAACGTCAATGGAATCGGGTTTCGCATACCGTCATAGATCTCTACTTTATTACCTTCGAATAAAATACCATGAGAAGCAAGATGAATAAGTTGCAAAGGCTTCGATAATCCAAGCATTTCTGTTGACATGTTTCGAAGATTATTGATTTCATTGTCAACTTCTTGAATATCTTTATGTATCTCTCGAAGTCTTTCATCAAATTCAGAATTTACCCGATATTCCAAGTCAAGAGTCTTGGCAGATTCTAAATCAATTCCTTTCGAGACAAGTTCAATCAAATCTTCTAAAAGTGACCTGAACTTTTCCAGGTCTTCTGAAAAAAACTTAGAACCTTGCAAGATTTTCATGATTTCTAGAACTGACTTAGAAAATTTGTAGTAATCAACACAATCACTTAATCTTGGAGGTTTACTTTTTCCACTTTTTTCCCCGGGTGAAGATATTGAAAGACCTTCGAACCTTTTCAGAGCTTTTTCGATAGATGGAAGAGTTTTTAACTTGGAAAATAATTCAAGTCTTAAAGCGCTTTCATTTCCAAAGTACTCTACCATGTCTAGCCTTTGGTTTATCTTGTGAGTGTCGTGTAGAGGACTTTTGATCCATTCAAGTAATTTGGAACTTCCTGGTTTTGTCCTGCAGCAGTTGAGGAACTTGTAAAGGGAAATCGCGGAGTCTGTCCATAGATCAAGTTCGTTTGAGCAAAGTGAAAGGTCCATTGTTTTTTAAGGGATTTATAATGATGGAACTTGATGTGAATGTAAAGGAACCTTTGGAATATCTTCGATTTACTGATGTCCAGATTCAGGATATTTTTAGAAGAATTCAAAATGCTTTTGAAGGGTTTTGTTGGAATTTTCAGAGGATTAAAGAAGTGAAGGAAGAGATTGAGTTGGTTGATGAGGATATTTTTTGGGTGATTCAGGATTCTAGTGTTTATGGTTTGGTTTTGGAGAATAGGAAAAAGGTTGAAGAGGTTAGGGCTAAGATTGAGAGTGTTAAGGAAGCTATTTGGAGGAATAGGAAAGATTGGGGTAGGAGGAAGGGGAAAGTTTGTAGTTTTGTTAGGTATCCTAGTGAGAAGAGAGGTAAATTGATAAATTAGTTTAATTGGTTATTAATTATGGGGAAATATGAAGAGAATAAAGGTTTATTGCAGTGAGAGTTGTTGTCAAATTAATCATTTTTTAATATGACTGATGGTTAATTTATACAAAAAAGACTTCATATGCTATCTGTTAAGTGATAAGAATTAATAACATACTATAAATAAATCTGAAAAGAAGAGTATAAGAGTAAATTCTTCATTAAGAAACAAATCACACATTAAATTAAAAATATCTTTTGATATAATATAACAGATATTCAAGACAAATCTTAAAAAGTATCATCTGCTACTATATGATCGATAATTGAAAAAATGATTTTGATTTGACTGAATCTTCTACTTAACTGAATGCAGGGTATTAGGCAAGATAACCCATCTGGTAACCCCAAGTGGCCATGTATTCTTAATTTAGATTAAAATTTTATCAATGAAAATTCTTAATTACCACATTATTAACCTTAAAGCAAGCCAGAAGAAGAGAATCTTTCATATCCTTTAGCGTTTTGATGAACTATTTTAAATGACCTCATTAAGGATGCATAATAGTTGAGAGCATAAAATAGTCAATAAAAATATATTTAAAATTTCTTGTTATCTTATCATATCTTTGATTAATTTTTTTATATATTAACTCATCTGAAAAATATTTTCATATCGTATGATTCAAATACTAAATAATATTTCATTCTATGATTTTATATATCTAATAATATAGCAATACTATCTAATCTTTATGATTTATGGACTCTCTTCTTTTAAGGTGTTGAATATTAATCTTTACTCTTAAAATTAACTATAATTACTAATGAAGATATTATTCTAATACTTAGTATGACAACATCAGATAGTGTCAAGCTTTTTACTTTCCACTAAGATAAAAAATAGTAAAAATTTGTATAATCAGATGTATGATATTTCTAGAGTATACATCTAAATCAGGAATTATGTAGACATAAAAAATTACTTAAATTTATAAAATATGAATTTCACTAATGATCTTCTTCAAAGAATTTTTGAAAATTTTAGGACAATCAAAGTAATTTCTCGAAGATCAAAAATTTCCTTAATCCAACTTGAGAAAAATCTGCCTTATTCTCAGCTTCCTAAAAAAATACCAAAAGAAATCACAGATTTATATAATGACCCAATTATTTTGAAAGAGTTTGACGATAAAGCCTCATTCGAAAAAGAAATAGGAATTATGAAAGATTTACATCAAATTAAATGTGATCAATTTGAGGGTATGTATAATATTGTAAAACTTTATCATTCCGGCAACTTTAATGGGAGATTTAGAATTTTTTTGCAATACTGTGAAAAAGGGTCGATGAAAGATGCTATTGATAATCAAATTTTAGATTCTTTTGAGGAAATGCTTGAAAAATTTTGTATTATTCTGAGTACTATCCATATAATGCATAGAGAGGGAATTTATCATCGTGATTTGAAGCCAGATAATATTTTTATTACTAAAGATAATATTCCTTTTTTAGGTGATTTTGGGCTTACAATCAGAGGAAAATCTAATCGAGCAGTAGGCACTCCTAATTATATGTCTCCTCAACTTTTGGAAAGATATAAAAAACAATACAATTATTCAAAGGGCTTCATTTCTGAAATTGATTATGAAAAAGAAGACAAATTCTGTTTGGGAAAAACTTTTTATGAATATTCAATCTTAAGTATCTATGAAAATTTCGAATTTTATGACTATGAAGATATCAAAATTAAAGTCTTTGAATCCTTGAATATTCAAGTTAGACTCAAAAATATTGAGAAGCTAATGCAACCTACATTTTCGAAGAGAATTAAAAATTGGTTTATTAGACTTATCATCGAGCTGATGCCGGATGAGAATGAGAAAGGGCTTGATCTTGGTATATTAGCACAAAAATTATTAGTTCTGAAAATATTCTACATAAGTATAATCAACGAGAAAGATCTGCCTCCAATGCTTCTTTTTGATGATGTTAAGTTATTCGACCCGAATCCAATAGAAAAAGAAAAATCAGAAAACTTTAGAAATAATAATTTGAAAGAATATAGCATTTCTAACAAATCAAGAATCTTTTTGACTGATCAAAACAAGTTAAAAATGGATAAAATGTATCGAAGCAATATAGATTTTAACTCAAAAAAAATTTTTAATGCATTTTCTGAAGAGTCTCTAAATGTTGATCCAAAAGAAACATCAATTTATAGAAAAAAATCTTTAACATTCAGAATAGAAGAATCTAAAGAAGTGAAAAAATTCAACGATACTCCAGGAATGTTTATAAAAAAATTCGAAACCTTGAAATCACAAGATATTCATGAAAAATCAATAATCTTTGATAAATTATTTGAAAGTAAAAAATGTGAGCAACCCAATGAAAAAATCTGCGAATCTTACTCAAAACCACAACAGGAAAAGCCAGCAATTGAATTCGAAAAGAACATACCCGAACTCTTTGAAAACCTTTCAAATTTAGAAAAACCAATAAAAGACAATTGCGAATTCTCAAAAAAATCACAAGCAGAGCTAACCAAAGCATTTGAGCAGCCTATAAAAAGTTACACCGAATCTCTATCTTTAAAAAAACAAGAAAAACCAACTGAAATCGTTGAAAAACCTTCAAATGAAGTCAGAGAATATAAATTTATCAAAAAACAAGAAAAAGTTGATAAAATCTATCAAAAGCCTGATTATAATACCAAAAAAATTAAGACAAAGAAAAATGAAAAATTTCCTGAGATTATTCTTCCTATTCAAAAAAAACTTAATAAGATTGAGACTTGCTTTTGGTGTGGAAATAGTATGCCAGATATCATTTTAAAATGCAATCATAAATATCACTTAAGTTGTTTGGGGAAATCATTCTCGGTCCTTAGTACTTCAGAGAGTTTTGAGCCATACTGCAATAAATGTTTCAAGTCACTTGAAGAAAATGAAAAGCGAAGTGTGTTCAAATTTATGAATAAATGAAGTCCGTAGAACTAGGTTTAATAATTGATGATTGAACAAATTAGATAAGCCATTCTAATTCTCAATCTAAACAATAAATCTTTAAGCTTACAAATACTGTAAAAACTAAAAAACTGTTAAAATAATAAGTATTTCATATATTTCCTGTCATTTAGCTACAAGAGAGAATTTCACAACATTGATATTAAAAAATAAACATTTTATGAAATATTTATATTCTCAACCCTCTGAAAATTTAAGCATCTCAAATTAAAGTTTCAATAGCAAATATTTATATTCTGTTAACTCTTCAAATTTCTTTAAGGATTAAAATATGCCAAGATCTTAAAATTTTTTTCCAAAAAATTTAAATGCAAGGCCTTTTAAACTCAAAATATAAAGTTCAGTCAATATTCAAATCCTTTCAAAGCAGGCAGTGAAGTTTAGAGTTCAGTTTATTTTATTCTTTTATCAGTTTCTACAATCTTAAAAAAATTCTAATCCACTTGATAAAAAATCAATTTCTTTTGTTCTGGATAAGAATAAAGAGTTAAAAAATTTAAATAATCAAAAGAGAAGTCATTAGGAAAAAGCAAGCCTCAATAGCTGAGGTGGTGTTGGAACAGAGAGATAGGCATCATAGCAACCGTCTTGGTGTCACATCTGATTTATTAGGATTGAAGAATCTAAATGTGAATAAATATGCTCAATTGTGAAATTCAATGTATTCGTAAATCCTAATGCCCAATCAATAATCAATTAATTCGATCTAATATAAAAGTAGTTTTCTTTTATTTGTTTTTGACAAAATTTTTGTAATATCATATATGCTTCTTTATTTTCTATGATGTTATCATAAATATCACTCAAGTTGCTTAGCCAAATCATGCCTTTTGTAAGCATATCTGAGAGTTATGAATCTAACTTAAAGAAATCTTCTAAGTCGCTTAAACAAAATAAATAAATATAGTCATTGCCATTCAGAGATCTCCTTAGAAGAAAATCAATCATTAAGTAGTAATAAATTAGAAAAGGTTTCAACATATTTAATATATATCCAAATCGTTTCAAAAAATTGTATCCTTTCACCAGGATTCTAAAAAATATAGAACAAAATTATTTAAGAAGAATTCAATCAACCTTAAACCCTTACAACTACTAAAAGCTCAATTTAACTAAAAATCTCATCAAAAATTCTTTCATAATAATAATGGATTCATTCAGAGAAAACACACTAACAGTGAACAACAACAAATTTGAAGTGATAAAGCAAATTATAACTCAAACCTACACAATCAAATACCTTGAACTCTCTTATACTTCTGAAAATAATCTTCCGAGTAATCTGATTTTCCTTGGCTTCTCCAACCAGACCCTACTCGAAGAATATCGATCATTCTTAAAGAAAGTCCCTCAAAGAGTAATGGCAAAAGAATTATTAAGTCTTTCAAATCAACGATCATTGTATTTTGATTTTAACATCGAAAAAACATTATCCTTAGTTTTCCCAAGACAACTCGAAGAAGAAAAACTAGTAATCCTTGCACATGACTTATTAAAAAAAATCCTAAAGCTTAACAACGCAGGAATATATCTAAAAAATTTAGAGCTTGATGAAATTTCAATAAACTCATCAAATTTCCTAAATAAAAAAAGCAGAATAATCGATAGGCCAAGTTTAAGGTTCATGATAAAGCCTTTCCAATTCTCAATCTTCGAGACTTTGAACAATATTTCATCTCTTCAACTACTGAAAAAAATAAAACAAGAACAAAAACAAAAAGAAATTTTTTCACATCTTTTCTATCAAATAGCGACAGGAAATCAACTTGACAACTCTTTAAATAACGAAGGCCTTTTAATCAAATCTCAAATAGAACTAACTTCAGCTGGGTACAACTCTGAATTTACTCGTCTTATCCTTGAAATTATCCAATCCGAAAACCCAATTCTTGAAAATCTAGAAGATATTAAAACTCTTCTCAAATCTTTCGAAAATTCTAAAAATTCACTGTTAATTGACTCAGTTAAACTTCACCAAATATCGAAAGTCAAGGAAAATAAAAAACTTGCAATAAAAGTTCCTTGTAAAATTTTTAGAATTTCTTCAAATTTAATGAGTTTTAAAATTTATTTTCCTGAAAAGGTAGATTTTTTAAAGGCTATAAACTTGAAGAGATTAAATAAAAGTATTGACCCCAAGTATTCCAAGGATGAAAATCCCAAGTCTTTATATGACACAGTAAAAACTGATAGAAACTCATTAGCGCCAAAAGAAAGTCCTTTATTGACTGAGAATAGCGTATCTTATATGAATTTGCCAATGAAAAATTTAGAATCTTTAGCCTCATCCAATATATTCATGAACTCTGGTGTTTTTCTGCAAAGAGAAAAATACGCTGAGAAGAGTTTTAAATCAAACATCGAGGATTCAACTACTCATATTAATTCTTCTCGGTTTATTTCAAATAACACGCAGAGATCAAATCATTTTTCTCGAAGTGCTGAAAAGAGCCAGCTGTCAATTAAGGACCGAAGTATGAGATCTCAGAAAAAAGAAGAAGAAAAAGTTGCAGAAAAAAGAAAAAGTTTAGAAAAAGTGAAAAATTCTGAAAAGAATCTTGAACAGGTTTGTGGAATTTGTGGGAAAGGGAAAGAGTTGTTTAAGTTGCAATGTTTACATTATTATCACAAAAAATGCTTTAAAGACAATCCTGCATCTTCAGATGAGAACCTTTGCCCTTTATGCTTTGCTCCAGTAAACCTTGAGTCAGAATAAGTTTAGATAATCAATTTAAAGATGATTATTCAAAATAGACCTAAAAATTATATAGAGATGAATTAAGTTCACAAAAAAACTCTTTATTTTCTTAATCATTAAATACGCTAAAACACTTAACAGTTTATTATCAATCATATTAAACTAACTTCTACACTAATTCCAATAACCTAAATATTCACATTAAAAACATTCACAGCTTTGAACAGAACACAGTCGAGAACATCCAACTCTTTCCTTCTGAACAATCAATTTTTCAGGAATATCAATAGTTTTCGTGAAACCTTCTAAATTTTCCCTCACTTCTTTTTCATTACTTTTAAAATCCTCATTCACCTCCACTAGATCCCTTCCAAAAGCAACAACAAACTTAATAACCTTTCCTTGAAATTCATTAAAAATCGCAATTCCAGGTCTATCCACCTCAAAAAACTCAAAAACGACTTTAAACCTTTCTTCTGTTATAACCTCTTCATATTTCTTAACAACAGGTAACTTTTCATCAATTTCCTGAAAATCTCCTTCAAAAGAACTTGCAAGGCTAGAAAATCCAGAAACTTTCAAAGGCGAGTGAATATTTGAATAAAACCTTTCAACCAAAGAACTGACACTCAAGTCCAAACCATTTACTTCTTCATCACTTTCCACCAAATTTATCATTTTCAAAAGAACTTCACAGAGAGGGTTCGAAAAAAAGACTGCACTAAAAGAATCAAAGTCAAATTTTTGTTCATTATCAGAAAAAATTAGTTTCAAGTTGCTTCGAACGACGAAAGAGCGAAAGTCAAGCATTTCTTCAAGACCTGTTAACAACTCACATGCGGAATCTTGGTAAAGTTCATTTGTTTTAAATAATTTAAAGCCGAGTCTTAGTTTTTCTTCTGCAGAGCTGGAAGACATCAAAGAAAATGCTAAAAAAAGAGACTGGAAATCAAGAATGTCTTCTCCTTTCTGGTCAAAAGTATTAAAAAAATGAAGAATCATTGAATTTGTCCAGTTCTCTTCTTTTGATATCAGAGAAGTGAAAAGACTTCTAGAGATCTTCGAGTTCACTGATAAAGTTGAAAGACTTGGAAGCAGAAGAAGGACTTTCTCGTAGTTCAGGTTTGCAGGTGATAATGTTTTTTTGCATTGTCTCAGTCTTTCAATGCGAAAAATGTTGTTTTTTTCGTATTCTTTACTTTCAACTTGAAAATTTTCACTTTTAATTGCAACGTATGATGACTTGTTCATGCTTTTCTTAAGAATTTTTTCAATTGGGAGCTTTGTTATTTTCCTAAACAACTTCATCCTTGCCAAGTTTCCAGCAGTGATAAGTGCTTCTAAAGTGGTTCCCAAAGCTAAAATTTTCGTTTCTTTTTTAACCGTTTCTCTGATGAAACTTTCATGATGACTGAGAAGACAAAGTGAGAACTTCACTAAGAACTCGAATTTAAAAACAAAAAAACAGTCCCAGACACGGTAACAGTCTTCAATTAAAAGGTTCTGCACGAATAAAGAACTGAACCAGCCTTCAAAAGTTCTTTGAACAAACAAATAAAAAGGAGAAAAATCGTTTTCTTTCTTTTTTTGTCCTGTGAGAGTGAACTCGGCTTTTAAACAGTTGACGAGCTTCGGTCGTAAGACTCGCGCCATTTGACCACAGGTTCTTAATTCGCTGAACTTGTCGCTGCTCCTGTTTTCCTTTGAAAAGTAACTTA
Source organism: Stentor roeselii (assembly GCA_006503475.1). Taxonomy (NCBI): domain Eukaryota; phylum Ciliophora; class Heterotrichea; order Heterotrichida; family Stentoridae; genus Stentor; species Stentor roeselii. Next base: position 91,688 of record RSEH01000002.1, read on the forward strand.
AAGGAAAAAGCTTCTCGATGATAAAACTAAATAAAACGAATGCTTCTCGTTCGTCTTCGAATAGGTTCACAAGAAGACCGACTATTAAAGTCATTCCGCTTTCGTAACCGATTTCAGGACGTTTATTCACGAAAACCGCTAAAATATTCACTATTTTCACCACTTTTTCATCTGAGTTTAAATCGTTTAGATGAAGAGAAAATGTGTTTCTTGCATCGGATCGAATCAAGTTTATCACTTTTAGACTTATTTTTAGGTGATTTTTTAGTTTTAGTTCGTCGTATAATGACTCATTTTCAAATCTGAATCCTGGGTCGACTAAAGTAGGCCATAATCTGAGTATTTTTTACTTCTTTCTGTTTTCTGTGTCTATTTTATAGACTAGGCCTGAGTCTTTTAAAATCTTTAAATTTTCTGGATAATTTGGATTGGAAACCCAGAAATCTTTCCAGTTCTTTAGATTAGGACTTTTGGCCATTTAATAATTTATGGAAGACCTGGTCAAAAAAGTCGGACATCGCATCGGAGAAGTATCAGACCGAGCAGTAAGAAGTCTATACTCAAAGCTAACAACCGGCCTCTGCAACATCGACGAGATTCTAGAAATAGAAGGTGGATCAATTGCCGCCCTTTTACTCCACTGGATAAACGAGCGTCAATCCCAAGCAGAAGTCCAAGCAATAAACTCATCCTTAAAGCTTCTCCTAGAAATCAGCATGACAAGTAAAGGAAACAGTTTACTTCAAAGTTTACAAGCCGTAGAGTTCCTAAACGCTTATTACAAATACGTCCCAAGCACACTTCAAATGACAGTCACGAGCATTTTAAACCTTCTTATTTCCCCACAGTTCCCATCTGAGCCTTCCAAGTCCGAAGAGTACATTCCCAGTACTTTTAACTTGGAATACATCGAAAAAAATAAAGTCATTATTCGAGTTGAGGAAAACTCTGAGAAACCTTGCGAATTTCCACCTGTTTTACTTTGTGAAAGTGATGAAAAATTACTATTTGAAGCGACAGTCACTTTGAAATTCGGAGCCGCTGAAGAAATATTAACAACTTGTTCTGAGATTAAAACAAGACTTTTAAAGGATTTTCCAGTTGATGTTTTTTTACAACATGGTGACTTGATTAGAAGTCTTGTTTCTTTAGTAAGAGCCTCTTCAGAGAAAAAAGTCTCAGAAGTAGGAGTTTCAGTTCTTTCAGTCCTTTCCTCCTTTATTCGAAAGTTAGGTTATCACTTTAAAGAGCTTCAAAAACCTGAGTACCGAGTAGCGACTGCCCTTTCTAAAAAGCTAGTCTCTCGAAGTGAGTACTTAGAACTTTCAAGTCCTAGTTTAAAAGTCGAGCAATACGAAATCGGAACTCCAGGTCCTACTTTTTCAACGTTTTTTGCTGTCGAGTTTATCATGTCCGAACTTCCTCTTGAGTACTTCGAGTTAACTGCAAGTGTTCTCGATGTTTGGAAAGAAGCTGAATGGATTTATGAACAATTTGCAAAATACCCAGTTGTCCTTACTCGTCTTCTTAAGATTTTATCTGAAGGGATTTCAAAACTTTCTTTGGATTTTCCTTTGTTTACTGAAAGACTTGTGCAAATTGCTGAGAATTTTTTAGCTTCTTTGACGATAGAGTCTTGTGTTGATACTCTGAGGGCTGCGCCTTGGATTTTAGAACAACTTGCAGAGTTTTCTTTGTTTCGACATGGAAGGACTTGTAATTTGATTCAGGTTTTTGGGAAGGTATGTCCTGAGGTTTTGAATGAGTTTCGATATGCGCAGGAATCAGTTCAGGCGGTCGAGGGTGTTAAGTCTATGTCGCAGATTTTGTTGAATCAAGAAGTGCTTCCGATTCAGTCTTTAAGTGCTTTTAGTAAGGCTGTTGAGTTCTTTAGAAGTGCTTTTCCGGCACTTGAGTATGGATGGCATTCGGGGATTATTAGGGCTGTTATTGATTTGAATTGTTACTCGGTTTTTATACAGAATAACTCGACTGGCTCTTCGAGGAGGGAAGAGTGTTTAGGCTTTTTGATGAGCTTGCTTGCTAGTCCTATTAGCTCAATTTCCAGTGTAACTGTTTGCAAAATGACTGAAATGATGTCAAGTGAAGTATTTCTCTCCGGAATCGCAAAAGATGCAAAACGTAAAGAACTGTTAAAAACATTAATATTGACAACCCCCGTTCTTTCAGTTATAATCATTAAACATCAAGAGACAGACCTATTAATTAAATTGATGAAAGACCCCGAAGACTACGAAAAACTTGTTCCTTTCTTCACAGTCCTCCAAAGTTACAACCAGGACAATCTTGAAGGCATTCTTCATCTTGTCAGTCTTTGCAACCCAGCTTTGTCGCCGCTGAGGTTTTTCAGAGACTTGTTCTCTTCATCGGCCAACAGAAGAGCTGTCGCTGTGACTGTGCTTAAAGGGAGCAGTTCACCAGAAGCGATGCAGGAAAAATGGAAAGGATTAGTGGAAAACATGTGGAATTCTCATGAAATTCAAGACCCTGTAAGTAACTTGGCTACTGTTCCTGAACTTGATACTATCACACCTGTAAAAGGAATTCTAGAAATCGATGAACTCTGCAACCTCCTAAACATATTCCGTTCAAAAACCTTAGAACCCAACCTAAAAGTATCAGCATCAGAGCAAATCCTTCTCCAATTATATTCCGGCGTCCCAAACGATCCCATTCTCGAAGAAATCCTTCTCTCAACAATCGAAAACCTTCTTCCCGACACAGAAGACCGTTACCAAAAGCGTTTAATAAGCAAAAGTCTTCAAATTCTAGTAATCCTTTCCTTAAAATACGAGTCAAGATGTAAAAAGCTTTACAACTCCTCTTTAAAATTCATGTGCAGTTTAATCCCCTACATTTTCAGCAGTTACGACCAGATCAGGCACTACTCTCTTTACCTTCTCTACATCCTCAGCTTCTCAAACCTAACGACTCGCAACCGTTTCATTCCAGGTGATTTATTCTCACTAGTCCCAGAGTCTCCATCACCTATTTCCCCAACAGTTCCAGTTGTATCAGTTTTATTCCCAGGTTTCCTTCAAGCTTTTCCAACTTCAAAGCTTATTCCTGACTTTCACTCTGAAGACCTTTTCATGCAAGTCTGGAAAAATGTGCCAAGTTCAGCCCGGGTTCGTTCTTTTGTGCAAAAAGAAAAAAAACTTGAAGTTGACGTTGATTCACTTTTAGATAATTGGAAAAAAAGACTGGATCAGGCTGAAACTCATAAAAATATTTTAATCGTTTGTAGTGAATGGATCAATTCTTTGAAAGTCGCTGTTTCTCTTCCTGGGAATCTTGATTGGAAACTACTGAAGCCGAATAATGATTTGGTTTCTTGTGTTTTAAGTATTTTAAAAGCACCTCCTGTGAACTCTGCTGAAGATTCTTTGCATATTTCTTTACATCAGGTGTTGAAAAGTGCGATTTCTTTGGTATCTGAAAAGTGTAAAGTTCATTTGGAGTTTGTGGCAGCTGTCGCTGTTGTAGTCAGTAAAAATTCGATTCCTTTTATCTCAGAACTTTCGGAAATAGTGACAAGGAGGCCTTTGATATTATCGATATTGTCGCTGTTTCAGGAACTTGTACCGTTTCATGGATCGATGTTAGAAGGTGAAAGAACTTTATATGTTTTGACATCGCCTCAGTTGAGTCCTGGAGAAAATTCTTTTATTTCGCTTTTATCGAAAATTGCTGAGTCTACTGATGATATCTCTTTGCTGGAGTCAGTCTTTGAGACACTTACGCAGCTTTCAGATCATCCACAACTTGAAGTCTCTTCAGATTTGTTCACGTCTCCTTCTAGTCAAAAGTCTGTGCTTTGTATTGTTCGTGCAGGTACTAGTAAAGTGCCGCCTTTTATTAATCCTTCTACTTTTCTTTATAAGTCTGCAGGGAAGAGCTTCTTGCAATTATTGATACGAGTTAATCGGTTTATAGAGTTTGATAGTCTCATGTGGTGTATACGGTTTGCTGAAGATAGAGATGTTGGACTTAGGGCGCTGGCCTGGGGCTTGCTAAGTCATCAAAGCATGGAGTGTTACTCACTCCATTCAAGTTCACTCGACATAGCTCTAGAAGTCGTTTTCGGCCTAGCAGAGTCTTTCATCGTAAAGACTCACGCTTGCAGGTTCTTATGCGGACTTACCCACGTTTTGATGAATTCCGAAGAAAGTGTTCACCGTGCAGGAATAATGAAGAGTTTTTACCAATACTCAGTAATTTCTCATATCAAGTCTCTTTTATATGAAAACTCAGGACCTCCTCCTGTTTATTTCGCAGTTCTTGTGAGTTTTTTATCAAATCTCGCAGTTTTAGACATATCCAAAGTCCTTCCTGTTTGCACCCAAATAGAGATCTGGGAAGGACTTTTAAGGGTCTTAAGACCTGGGTCATTAGAAGAAAGAGCGAAAAACGAGAGAAGAAAACCTTTCAAAGAACTAGAATTTCAAGATTTTGAACAAGAACTTCTAGCAATAACTTCAATTTCAGCGTTTTTCACGAATGTGATTAGAAATGACATTCAAGTTCTAGACTATTTACTTGAAACCAGTCATTTCATCGGGTATTTTTCAGCTTGGATCGATGTGGTGATCGAGAAATTCGATCACAAACGAGAAATTCTTTACTCAAGAGCACTTCTAGGTTTAATCAACGTGATACACTTAAGTCTCTTCAAGTCCATCAAATCCAAGCGACACCTTCAAGACTTTTCCTATGAAAAACTCGGGAAAATTCTAGAAATGACTCAATCTAAAGAAGTGAAACTTGCTTCAGCCCGTTTTTTAACAAGTCTTCTTCCAACTCTTCCAAGTTCCAACTGTGAAAAAATCTTATTACACCTGATTTCTCTGTTCAAATCAACTGACGTCCTCTCAGAGCACAAAGAAGTATTAAAGGCTATCAGCAGTCTTCTTTTTCACGATGAATCCAGCAAGATAGTCGCGATTAACACAGGATTTTCTGAAACTTTACAGGAACTCGCTTTAAAACTTATTTCTCAGATTCAAGCTCTTGACTTGCAAAAGACGAAAAAACGAGAAGAAGAACAACAAGCTTTAAAACAACTCATCGATTATTTTGTATTGTTTAAACTCTGGGCTAGCAACTCTTATTCTGCGAAAGTCGCATTGTCTATTAAAGATGCAAAACTCGCCACTTTGCCAAAACTTTTGTTTCATGCTTGGAACTTGGGACTTAGGAAGGATGAACTTTTGAAGAACTTGTTGGAAACTTTGTGTACTTTGATTTCTGCTTGTGAAGAAGGAAAGAAAGCTTGCTCGATTGTCCAGGAATCGAGATCGTCACTTTTGAGTTTGATTTTGGAATATATTAGTAGACCTAATTCTGCTAGTGAGACTTGCTTTCAGATCTCGCTTAAGATTTTAGGGTCTTTGTGCTCTTGTAAGGAAAGTAGACAGTTGCTTATTAAGAGCAAGTTTCCTCAGGGTCTTGCCCTAAGACTTGTAAAAGAATGGAACGAGTTAAAAACAGCCGACGACTTCCCAAAGCGTTCTCCATTCATCATCGATTTTTTAAGTAACTTCGCTTTTTTCCCCGAAGGCCAAAAAGTGATCGCATCCATAACCGGCCTAATCGACGTACTCGTAGAAGTCCTTGACAGATTCTCTAAAAAAACCTTCAACAGCGAAGCTGTTGAACAAACTTTGCTACTCCTAAGAAACTTAAGCTTTTCAAGCAGCAACAAGCCAAGTCTAGTTGCGAATCAACAAGCTTTGCCAATAATTCTCAGTTTCATCAGTTCTCCAAGTCAAAAGCCAAGAATGAGAAAACTTGCCTCATCAGCACTTTGGGCCCTTTTATTCAACTATCAGAAGTTCAAAGGAATATTAAGCAAGGAACATGTTTTGAGTGAACTTGAAAATGTTTATAAAGAAGTTACAAGAGATTCTGAACTTGCTAAAGATAAGCAAAATGCTGAGGACTTGAAGGCAGTAAGTGAAAATTTGAATTGTGTGTTGAAAATTTGTATTGGTAATTAATAGGATTTCAGTTTTGGGTTATTAAGGAAATGTGGGGATAAGGGTGATTTGGTTAAGAGAAATTAGAGAGGTGATTAAATCATTGATTGTTTTAGATAAGTTTATGAGCTTCGAATGCTAGTTTTTTCAATTTATTGTGAAAAATAAGGTAAAATCTTGAGATATTTTCTCAAATCATCACTTTTTTATTCAGAATCCATTAGCGGGTTATTCAAGCTATGGTTCAAGTATAAAAACATTAACTTTACATCTAATTCTATTCCATGGAAAACTCCAAAAATTCTTTTTTCACTCCTAAATCCCTTACTAAAAATAAGTAACTTAAAAACCTAAACCTCCGAATTTCCTCCGACCCCTAAAAAACCCTTTAAAATCCAATTTTCCAAAAAATGGAAACCACCTCGAATTTTAATAAAAGACTAAGATTTCTAATCAAAATGATTCAAACTTAAATGAGTGGATAAAAAAATGAACCCAAATCCCGGATTTTTCTTCGTATTCCCATCATACCCCATGCTTTCCCCTCAACTCTTCCAGTCCTGGCCTGCAGAGTCCCTTCCCCAAGTTCCTAAAGTTCCCCAAATAGTTCCAGTGACCCAAATTCCTCAACCCTCAGAAGCCGTAAGTCCCTCCCCAGCGAAAAAATACAAAAGAACCTGGAAAAAAGACGAAGTCGAAGAAGTCTTCACAGCAGCTTCAAGATACTGTCAACAAAACAACAAACAAATCGAAGATATGACCTTAGAAGACTTTTCAACATTCTCTTCTTTCAAACAAACCCCTGAGCAGATGATGAAAAAAGTAAACGAAATAAATAAAAGCCAGACCTTAAGACCTGGAATTTGGTCAAGTCCTGAAGACGACCTGTTGATCTCTATTCTTCGAAGAGGACTTCAAAAATGGGGACAAGTCGCAAATTTGTTGAACAGGGAAATTCATAAAGGACTTAAAATAAGGACTGGAAAAATGTGTAAAGAAAGGTGGAATAATTATTTGAATCCTAGCATTTTAAGAGGACCCTGGACTGAGAGAGAAGACATTGTTGCCTTGGAAAAGTATAAAATCTTTGGAAATAAATGGAGCTCGATCAGTAAGTTTATTGAAAATCGTACTGAAAGCTCTGTGAAAAATAGAATTAAGTCACTTTTGAATAGAATCAGACAAGATTTAAGTGTGCATGACGACCTGCATACTGGAATCAATCGGGTTATTAAATTGAAACTTGAAAGCTCTGCGAGGAACTCGGTTAGTGAACAAGATAGTGTTAGTCCTAGAAGTGGAGATGTTGTTTCTGTTATTTCTTCGTTTTCAGCGATTTCTTCGTTTGTTGAAGCGAAATTTTCTAGAGAAAATGGAAAAATTAATAAATAAAGATAGCTTTTCAGAAGAGGTTTGTTTGTTGTTATTTCAACTATTGATTTTTTTCTTTTTAGTTAAATAATTATCTTTGATTTAAGAAGTTTGCGAAGGCTTATGTTAAGGTTTTTTAGTAAATATTTAAGGTGATATATAAATATTGAATAAGTTTGGCTTAACTTAAGAGTTTTTACACTAGAATAAAAAGTTCTAATGATTTTTTTCTCTTTTGAATAGAATACACTATTAAAAGTATTCAAATCATGAAAATCTTTTTGAAACACTCATGATTCAGATTTTCAGAGAAATTTGAATTTTAATGATTTCAATCATAGAATTTCTAGAAACACTTGAAAGGATTAACGAGATTATTTTTAATTTTCACATCATTTCTTTAATTTCACTGAGCTTTTTTCCAATATTGTTTCATGAAATTTTAATGAACTAGACCTTTGTAGTAATCCGAAATTATTTTTAAAAGCAAAATTTCAAAGGTGTTGAAGAGAAGGTGAGTTGAATTCAGAAGTAAAGAGTTTTTGAGATTAAAAGACTTACTCAGATGACATATTTTATTTATTCGCTTATTGATATATATGCTATTAGTCCTGGCATTTGAGGTTTCGAAGTTGTGATGATAAAATCCCTTTCTTAATTTTATAAAAATCTGAGGTACATATGTGTTAAATTTAAAAATTTACTCTTTTGATCGAGAAAATCGAAATCTAATCAAGACAATAATTGAGCATAACCAACATATACCTTCAAATAATAAACTCTTCCATTTTCTACCTCATCTATCCCGAAAATTGAAAGTCAAAGTTAATTAACTTGCAGAAAAGCTAAGCTCTCAAGAAAATAAAAACCATTTAAATTCAATCATTCAACCAACTAGTATATAAAAGCCATTCTTAACAAAATAACCTCAAACATGATCTTAAAAACCAAAACTAATTAAAATCATATTTTTCTTTCTTTATCCATTAAAATCCTAGTTCTAGAAATCCTCAATAACTCTAAACTTCGACCTATTCAAATCCTTCAATAACCTTAAATAAAGCTCAATCATTTCAATATATATAATGAAAGTCCCTTCGAATCAAAAAAATCGAAAAAGGTCTTCAGTGATGCCTCTAGACACAAAAGAAAACCTAAACGACAAGGTCCTGCTTCACCTTCGATCAATAAGAGACGAGGCGTATCGTTCAAAAAACGTTATAGATCACGTTGTGGACGATTCCTGCATCTCAAAAATGATCCTTCATCCAGATTCAATGCCCCGTATCACCTGGGACATAATAGTGATGATTTTTATCCTTTACCAGTCACTTGAAGTCCCATTTCGTCTTTGTTTTGAGGTGCCTTTGACAGGAGGTTGGATTATTTTAGACTTCATCATCACCCTTGTCTTTATTTTCGACATAATCATTTGTTTCAACACAGGATTTTATAGTCACGGCAATATTGTCTTAACTCGATGCCAGATCTGCAAAAGATATCTGCTTGGATGGTTCTGGATTGATGCGATTTCGACTATTCCGTTCAATTGGTTCATCTCTGGAGTCTTTGTTGATGAAGAAATCAGCTCGAATAGTAGTGATGACTTTTATAAAGGGACGAAACTTATAAGGGCTGTTAGAATTTTCAGGTTTTTAAGGATTTTGAAATTACTTAGATTGACGAAACTTCAGAGGATTTTGATTAAGGTGGAGGATTATATTGCTAGTACGACTTTAGCGACTGTTTTTGTTTTTATAAGGTTGTTGTCACTGGTCTTCTTTGTTGCCCACTGGACAGCATGTTGGTGGTACTTTATCGGTAATCAAGACATGGTAAATCATCCAGTAACCTGGGTAGTCTACACAAAAGTTTGCGATAAGACAACTTTTGACAAGTACGTGGCAGCTCTCTACTGGGCGTTCACCACAATGACAACTGTCGGGTACGGCGACATCTACCCCTTCACAGTAAACGAAAAGGTCTTTGCAATGTTTACCATGATCCTAGCCTGCGGTATATTCGCTTACACTGTGGGAAGCATAGGTTCTCTCGTCAGCAAGCAAAACTCAGGTGAAAACGCTTACAGAGAACAAGTAGTCGCAGTAAACCGATACATGAGAAAAAAAAAACTGCCTTACGATCTTCAATTCCGCGTAAGAAGATACTTGGAATACGTCTGGGAAAACCGTAAAAAGAACAACATCGACGAAAAACAAATAATCAGCTTATTATCAGAGCCTCTAAGAGACGAGATCTACGCTCATATTCACGGAGTAGTCATCAACAACTGTAGCATTTTCACGATCTTTGAAAAACATTTCATTTCTCAATTGACGAAAACTCTTGAATCTGAGACTTACGCTCCAGGTGACATTGTGATTGAAGAAGGCGAGATGAGCACGAAAATGTATTTCATTCAAAATGGAAAAATCGACATTTACCATCATTCAACTCGCAGCACTATAAACGAGTTAGACAAAAACAAGTACTTCGGAGAAATCGCTTTTTTCCTTCAAACTCCTCGATGTGCATCAGCGAAATGCATCGATTTCGTTGACTTGTTAAGTCTTTCTCGTCTCAACCTTAACACCCTGCTTGACAAGTTCCCAGAAGCGAAGATCGAAAACGAGAAACTTTTAGAAAGATGTTCAGATAATGACTTGTCAGCATTAAACGTCGTTTGTTACGTCTGCCAAAAGACAGGTCATGTAGCAATCAAGTGCAAAATGATTCTTCTCAACCAAGACCACGACAATGCTAAAGAAAAATGGCTGGAAAATAGAAAAGAAGCTTATTCACATGAAATCGATACAACTCGCTTAGACCCAAGTAATTACAACCGAGTTCCGAAAAATTTACTTAAAGCAAAACCTGTCGCTCGAAGTGTTGTCGGAATTCAGAAGTCTTCTGATATGAATTTTCCTGAAAACTCGAAAATTGCGCCGGTTGTTAAGGATTATTTGGATGAAGTCTCGGGGAATAAAAATAAGGATGAGACTAAACTTGATATTAGTTTAGGAGAGGAACTTCCTGTTGAAGAGGTGAAGGATGATAAAGAACTCAATCAGAAATATAGTCTTATTTATAGGAACTCGGATAGTGAAGGATCGGAATCACAGTCGAAAAGTGAGGATGAGGAAAGTGATGAAGAAGTTGTTGTTAAGGGAAGTGGTAGACAGTTTAGGAACTCTTTGTTGCTTACTCCGATATCACCTCCGGTTAGGAATGAAAGGAATAGCTTTACTGGGTTTAGTGCTCTTAAGCAGGCACCTATGATGCCTCAGTATAATATTAATGAGAATATCGTTGCTGGTACTCCTTATAATACTATTGAAGATGATGGATATGAAGCTGAATGCGAATAATGTAAATATATTAATTATCATTAAAACAGAATCTAATCCTCTTTGGCATGTCCTAAAATCAACTCTTTAAATTCATCATAAGAAATTTTTCCACCATGACGATTAACAGCTTCCACAATAGATTCAATTTTTTCATCAGTAGCTGATCCTCCAAGTGCTTCAATCGCTTGTCGGATTGACTCTTCAGTTAATTCTCCTTGATTTTCAACATCAAGTTGCTTAAAAGTTAAAAGCATAGCCTCGTCTTGCGTGTCTCTTCTTCTTGCAAATAAAGCAGCTGAAATAAAGTCAGAGTAATAAATAGCTCCAGTCTTCTGATAATCCAAGCAAGAAGTAATTCCATTTACTAAGTCTTCGCTGAAGTTTCCAGATTTTCTAAGAGCGAGCTCTAAGTCTTTGACTTGAACGAACCCAGAACCCGTAACATCAAGACTATAAAAGAGTTGCTTGACATTTTCAATAGTTTCTTGAGGAAGATGCTTAACCATGATTCTCAGAGCCTCTCTTTGAAACATACTCTGACTTCTATAAGCATTAAACGACTCAATAATACTATAAGTCATCTTCGAAGATTTCGTCCTCAACGATTCAAACCATTCATGAGAAAGCGCTTCAGTAGCTGAAAATCTTTCACCCGTATCAACAACCAAAAGCCTGCGAATCAAGTCCTTCGCAGTACTAGAAACTCCATCCCAGACACTTTTCGCGAAAGTAAAACTTGCACTATTGAGTTTTTTATACACAAGAGGCAAAGATTCATCATAAAACGGAAGATCTCCTGACAACATTGTGAACATAAGGACTCCAAGGCTCCACATATCGCATTTACTGTCATAACTTCCTTTAAGCACCTCTGGAGCAACATAATAAATAGTTCCGACTTGCGAGTGAAGGTTTTCAAGGTTTTTACCGAATTTGTTGGAAAGTCCAAAGTCCACAAGTTTCAACTCTTTTGTTGCAGAATTCGAATCAAAGAGAAAATTTTCAGTTTTTAAGTCACGATGAACGATTTTTAAGCTGTGTAGATGACTTACGGCCATCAACATTTTTTCCATGTAGACTCTAGCTTCACTTTCGTTAAGACAGCCGTTGTTGGTGATTTTTGTAAAAAGTTCACCACCTGAGCAGTACTCCATGACGATGAAGATATGTGAGCTATCTTCGTAAGTATCGTAGAACTTGATAATATTAGGATGGTCAACTTCTCGAAGCACATCGATTTCGCGTCTAAGCAGTTCAAGTTCATTTGTGCCGACTTCTGTTTTGTTAATTTTTTTTATTGCAAACTTAAACTTCGGGTAGTCTTTTCGATGTGAAAGCCACACAGAGCCAAAAGCTCCTCCTCCGATTTTCGTCTTTAGTTTGTAGACCTTGTCAATCGGAAGACCTTTTGCATGTTGGATGGTTTTTCGAGATGGAACACATTCTTGGTCTTGTGAAAAGCAGGAGCCCATTAATATTAATGACTGGCTTTCCTACTGGAATTACTAAATGATAGGTGCTTTAGTAGTTTTAATGAAAAACTATTTAATCTTTTAAGTGATTTTAAAAGAAACTTAAAAATTTATAGTCATCGGCCATAGTTTAAACATGGAATTTCTTATGCGGTAATCGATTCATCTTTCATTCAAATATTTTGTCTTCATTTTTCCCACTTTTTTCAAATTCGAGAAAGAATCTTTATCTCTCAGTTCAACAATTGTAATCCAATAAATATTCCATAGTCTTATTATAAATCTCACGTCAATGAACTCAAGAACCTTGGATTGCTCACATTTTGAAAGATGTAAATGGGAAAAAAAATATCGACAGAAGGACGAGGAGCTGAAGAAAACTAAAGAACAGCTCAAGGAATGTGAAAGAATATATTTTGAAGAACACGCAAATTACTACAAAAAGTTTCAATCGCATGATAACATTGTAAAACAACTGGAAAATGCGAAAAACAAGAGAAAAACAAAAATTGCGCTACTCAAAGAAATTATCATTAAGAAGAACGACGAGATCAGGGAACTTAATGACCAAATTGAGTTCAATAAACGCAAAATCAACAGACTTGTGAATTTTAGACATCAGTCTATCGACCAGATAAATAGACTTGAAGACGAAAATGAAAAGACAAGAAAACTTTTACTGACTCCGGTCACTACTAGGATTAAAAAGGAAAGAAAAAGCATGCAGAGTGTTCGTGAGCTCAGCATAAAAATTATTCCCTTTGGCATAGCCGAAACTCCTGAAAGCAAAAATACCGAACAAGAAGATCTAATCAAGAGCCAGTCATTAATAATCCAAAAAGAACTAACCCGCAACAAAGACCTTCAAAACCGTTTAGAAATTCTCCAAAAAGAGCATCAGTCACTTCAAAAAATCTGCGAACACAACGAAAACACAAACGCGAAAGCAAAGTTAAGACTAGAAGCGGAAAAAGATTTTCAAATAAAAGAACTGATCTCAAAGCTAGAGCAAATCCGCAACGAAAACTTAGAACTAAAGTCGAAAATAAAAGAACTCGTCCTCGATCAAAGCAGCCAAAACACTTCAGAGATCTTCATCGAAAACCTTAAAGACGAGATGTTAAAAGCTGATACAAGCCACTTGTCCTTTGAAAATTGCAGAACTCATCTTCCTACAAGTTTCGAACAAGAAGAGAAACAAAAGTTAATAACGATGCTTGAAATCAACATGAACAGTGTTAGAGCGGAAAATGAAAAATTGAAAGAAAAACTTAGAATTAAGGAAAAACACTCAAAAGAACTGAATAAAATTCTCAGGGACAATCATGAAGCCTTTGAAAGGTTTCGGGAACAGTACTCAACTGAAGATGCTCTGAGAAGGGTTAAAGCTTTGAATGAAGAAAAGATGAGGATCGTCAGAGAAATTGAAATCAAGAGAATCGAGCTTAATGAACTTCATAAGAAAAATATCGAGAAAAGAGTTGAGCTTGAAAGGATTTCTGAACTTTCTCTTGAGGAAAGTATTCGGAATAGCATGGCGAATTTAATCAGCAGACAAAGGATTTTCCCTGAGGATTACAAAAGAAGGAGGAATATCGGGTCTTGGGGATATGGACTGTTAAACTCTTTGTAGATTTATTTTAACAATTCTCTAATTTTTTCTTCTAATTTTGACTTTTTTTCAATGCTTTTTAACAGAAAATCTTTGATTTTAATTTTTTCCATTTTAACTATTGCGGTTTGATTCTCAAGAATAAAGATCTTTTCAGCCATTTTTAATCTAAAATCTTTGAACAAAAAATTGCCATTAGCGATATGTTGAATTTGGATTCTGTCTTTAGCGAAAATACCGTTGCAGATACCTTTCAAGGTTTTAAGGTATTGGAAATGAATCGTGCTTTGAATAAAGACGGGGTTGTTTTTAAGGGATTTAAGCATTGAAAGAAATTTTTGAAAATATTTTGATATCAATTCAAGGATTTCAGATAAAAAACAAGTGTTGGAGGAAGTGATCAACTTGTGACATTCCTCTGTTTTGCGTAAAAGGTCTAATTGGTTAAAAAAATCGAGCAGGGATACAAAGTAAATTTTTAGAATCTTGTATATCCTTATGGGCATTTCCATATTATGAAAGACTTTAGAGAGACTTCGAGAAACCCCTTTTGGAAAAGATATTATTTTAAGAAGAGACTGCCCTGGAGACTTGCTAGGTTTTCTGTACTTGTTTCGATCAGTACTTTTGCTTATTATTGGCATAGGAGTGAACTTTAATAGATAAGTTTAGGTTTCGGATGTGATCATTACTATAAAGTGGTACTTGAATAAGGAGATTCAAATAGCTATTAACTCTTGACTTGAAAGCAGAACATATAAATGTCAGGAATAAATGAGTACTTGTCCAAAGCACTCAATTGTTCAACTTCCTCCGAATCCGCTTCTAACCTTGCCCAAGCAGAGAACCTTCTCGAAGCCTCTTCAGTCCAAATCCCATCAATTCTTCCAGTTCTCCAAAAAATCCTGAAAACTCATGAAATTCGTTCATATTTCCCTTTACTCAAATTTTACAATAAACTTCTGGACTACTTCTCCAAGTTCAACGTAGCAGATAAAATCCAGATGTTAAAAGAAGTAATTTTTTTGACTGACAAGCTAAAAGACTGCAAAATGACAGTTCAGGTGATTGAAAAGTGTGAAAAAATCATAGAAAAGTCCGACTTGGACTTATCAAAAAATCCAGAAATTTCAGGAATTTTTAGCTTTCCAGCTTCAATCGACTTAAAATTGCAGGAAATTGTTGAAAACTTGAAAAATGGAGGAATTCTTTCATTAACTCAAATGTTTGACATGATGAGCGGCTTGCCTTCAACTTATCATCAATGCAAGTTTATTGAAACCCGGTTTGAAGGCTTTTTATTAGCTGTTGAAAAGCATTTAAAGCGTGAAGACATCTTGCCAATCATCAAATTCATCGAAAACTTCATATTTAAAAAGCAAACCTTGTTAAAAATCAATGAAAAATCCCAAGAGTTCTTCAATTTTCATTCAAAATTCAACCAAAAGTTAAGTAAAGTCGCTTTTAAAGTGCTTGACCTGCTGATTTCCTTTGACGTGAAAGTAACACAAAACATTTTAACTGTTTTAAGTGTTCTTTGGGAAGACGACGACATTGAAAAAGAATCAATTTACGACATAACCAAACTCCTCTTATCAGACATCGCTTCCAATGGAGACCCTGAGTTCCTAAATGCAGCTTCAGCTCTTTTACACCGAATTTCGACCTCAAAAGCAAAAAGCAGCTTCAAATACTCCCTCGAGCACGACAAGTCCTTAAGACCTTTATTCGAAAGCGATCATTTCCAGCCCTTGCCCGCACTTCCCTCCTCCCCCGAGTCGGAAATCGAGAAAATCGCATCATCTGTTAAAATCGAAGTCCCTGCCGGTCAGAACTTTTCCTATCTCGCTCCAGTGGACAAGGCAGGAACTTTATTAGTCTGGGGTTTCATCTGCGTTCATCACGACATCGCTTTTAAAGTCACGAACCTCGAAACCGGAGCAGTCCTGGTCGAAACTCGAGTAAAATGCGAAGAAATCCCTTTCACAGGGCAGGTCTTTGTAGAAGTCCCAGGCCTTTTCGAGCTAACCTGGGTGAATTCGTATTCCTGGCTTAATTCAAAACAAATAAAACTGCGAATCCAGCAGTTTGAGGCACTTCCAAAGACCCTTCCAAGAAAAAAAAGCATCATCGAGGTCCTTAACTCTTCAAATAATCCCTCACTTATTCAAATCGGAGTCTGGAAAAAGACTTCTTCAAAAGAAAACCAGTTTCAAGTCTTAAGTCAAGGAAGTACTTTTTTCATAGATTCTTTAGTCGATTTATATGAAACCCTGCAGATGTTTCCAGAAGGTTCAAAGTTTTCAGTGGGTGTTGTCGGGGCTTCGCCTTTGTATGTTCCTAAGTTGCAGGTTGATGTGCTTTGCACCTGTCAAGACTCTGAAGCCTTGGCTTTGATGGGCTTTGGAGTCTTTGGGATGAATACTGTTGTCGCTGTTGTTGTTGATGAAAGTGTTCGAGTTGCTGTTGGATGTTTGAAGACTTTAGTTCATTCAGGTCTTGCTCGCTATGGTCTTGCGGAGGAGATTGGAAGAATTTTAGATGTTTTTGGACCTGCTTTTGTACTTGTCGCTGGTGAAGATATGGACTTAAGGGCACTTGAGAAAGAAGTTGAGAATTTTGTTTGTGTTGAAGTCACTCAACAGAGCCTTTTTAGGAATAGTAATGATTTACTCATCCAGGCAGCTAGCAGGTTGTTTTCGTTTGTAGGAATGATTGAAGGAAGGAGGATGAGTGATGGGTAAGTAGATTAAGTGAGTTGTGGATTAATTGCACTGGAATTTTGGTTTTTCTTTTAGATGAATTGGCTCAAAACAATAGATAAACCTTTTTGAAATATTTAAAATCTTGGTAAAAGAAAGTTTTAAAAAGGAAAGATTTTAATGATAATGTTTTTGGAATGGTGTTGAAACCTGGCATTTAAGAGATGAAAATGAAATGACGAGCTTTAAAACTGGGAACAAGACGTTGAGTTCAAGTGGGTTCGTGGCGCAATGGTAGCGCATCTGACTCCAAATCAGGGGGTTGAGGGTTCAAATCCCTTCGAGCTCACTTTTTAAATTTTTCATAAAAAATTTTCCATCACTTTCACCATGCAACAATTTTCAAATCTCATGAAAATCTGGAATTTTTTTCAATAAATTCTTGAAAATTTCCTTAAATATTAAAATCTTGCTCAAAGTTCTGAGTATAAAAATGAATCTTTCTCATCTAGAAAAAGTGGTCCAAGACTTGCGAGAGCGGCCTTCAACATCTTCTTACCTAAAGAAAGCTCTTGAAGTGGCTTATAAAGAACTTGGCCACAGCCACCCGACAACTACAGAACTTCTAAAACTTTACATGAATCTCTCTGCAGAAGACTCAGAACACTCAAGACCAAGCACAAGTCACCCCCTCTCAAAGCCAAAGTCCCAAAAGCACTCAAAACACTCAAAAAGATACATTTTCGAGCACTATTCATCAAACATCGACAACTTTTTTCACATAAACCTAGAAAATTCAAGCCTTCCTGAAAAAATTCAGAAACTCGACTTAAATCCAAAATCAACTTTATTCAAATCCGAAGAAAAACAAAAAAGCCAGAAAATTTCTCCAGTGAAGCCTGACAAGCGCCTTGTTGACGGAATTTACTTTGAAGGGATTGACTCAAGGCCAAGAATAGACCGGCCTTGTCGCCATAAACATGAAGAGCCTCCTTCAACTAAATCAACGCGAGATAGTTCGAAGAAGGACCTGGCTTTAAATTTAACTGGCAGGTTCACTCCTGAAGTGCGCAACGCCTCGGCCAGGTCAAGAGGCAACGACTCAGGCCTCCCGAAGATCCGAGCGTCTTCCTCGAGGCCTGCGGCCTCGAGCTTTGATAGTGGAAATAAGAGAATTAGTGCTGAGTTCTACTCTGATATTAAACCCTCACCGCCAAAAGAACTGCCTCGGCCCAAACCGCCAACAAGTGCCAGAAGCGTCAGAAGTGTACAGTGCAGAAAGCCCAGCAGTTCCAGTCAGAATGATTTGAACTTGGCTAGTTCTAATGATAAAGAAATACCTTTGGATGTGAAAATGACTGTGAGAAGAAATGGACATCCTTCTTCTTCTCAAGTCAGCCGCCCGCTTACTCAGAATAAGATCAGGAAGGAAGTGAAAAAGGAAATTTTTTACCCTTTGGAAAAAATCATTTTGATTCAAAAAATGTGGAGAGGGTTTTTATCTAGGAAAAAGTTTAAAGCTGAGAAAAGGAAAGCTCTGAGTATTAAAGGAAAAAATGCTATTGCTGAACTTGAAGAACTTAAAAAATTGGCGAGTTTGGAGCAGTTTGACATGGATGTAAACATTGGAAAAGTTTCCCGGCCTCAGAGAACTTTTAAGCCGAGTGTTCTAGAAGAGGATTATGAAAAAATCCAAGATAAGATGAAAGAAAATCGAAAAAATGAAAATCAAGAAAAAGATGATCAAGAAAGAAAAAAATCTGAAAATTCATCAAAAAGGAGATCTGATTTAAAATCAGCTAAGAATAACAGAAAAAGCTTAAACAGTAATCTTCCTGTCATTGTCGAAGCTAAAGCTGAGTACTCCGACGGGCCAGTCATTCTCATCCAAAAGAACGTGAAAATGTTTCTGCAACGAAAAAAGTACAAAAATCTGAAAACCGCAGCAGTAAAAGTGCAAAGTTTCATCAGAATGTCGAACGTGAGAGAACTTTACCTGAACATTCGAAATGCGATTGTTTTCATTCAGCGTGCCTGGAGATCCTTCCTTAAACGAAAGTTGTAAACTAAGGTATTTATATCCATCTTAAACATCCAACTTACTATCAAGCTAAACTTTCTGAGTGGGTCTTTGTCATCGTGTGGTATTTGAGTTGTCCTCTTGTTCGAAAGCGTTTTAAACAAGTCAATACAGAGCATTGAAATGGTTTTTCATCGTCATGAATACGTTTATGAACCTTTAGATTTCCACTTTCATTAAAACCTCTTCCGCAGACTTCACATTTAAAGGGTTTTAAATTGCTGTGAACGAAAAGATGCTTCTTTAGTGTTGAACCTCTTCTGAACATTTTGTTGCATATTTCACATATAAAGGGCCTTTCCCCGGTGTGTACTCTGTAATGATCAGTTAGATGACCGTTTGTAGTGAAAAATTTTCCGCATTCAGAGCAAGAAAAAGGCTTTTCTCCTGTATGAACCCTCTTATGTGTTTTAAGGTTTCCTTTAGAAGTAAAAGTCTTTAAGCATATATCACATATATGCAAATTTCCACTTTCATGCATTTTTTCATGTTGTTCAAGTTTTTTAGAAGAATTGAAAATTGTATCGCATTTTGCACATACAAGGATATGCTTGTTTGTAACTAGTTCTGGAACTTCGAACGACTCGCAGGGAACAGGAGAAATTATTGATGAGCCAAAATAGTTTAAAATTGACTGGCAGTGGTATGATGGAAGCTGAGAACAAAAACTGGAGAAGGTTGATATTTCTTCTTCGGTTAGGAATGAGTCTTTTTTTTGAGGTTCTTGAGAAGGGTCTGGCTCGGAACGAATCGACATTTTCGAAATTTATTACTTTCATCTGATCATTAATTCAATATCACATAAGTGATAGAATCATGGTAAAAACCATTATTTATATAAACCTCTAAACACACTAAGACTTACTCTTTAAAGCTGACAACGAGCTCTCTTCCTTACTCCACTCAATAACCATTCTCCTTCCATAAAAGTGACTATTTTGCAAAGCCTCCATCGCAATTTTCGCTTCTTCATGACTAACAAATTCCACAAACCCAAATCCGCGATGTCCTCCACTAGCCTTGGAAGGTATCCTAACATTCTTAACATCCCCAAAGTTTTTAAAAATATTTCTCAATTCCTCAGCAGTAGCTTCAAAAGCCAAGTTCTTAACAGTGATTTTAGTCCTATCATCTTGTTCTTTATCTTCTTCCACCTCTTCATTTCTCTGCCTCTTTTTCGCGACCTGCACCGAAGTTTTAGATTCAGAGAGTTTTAAAGAATGTCCATCTAAAACCGAGTTATTCAAATTTCTCAATGCTTTACTCGCAGATTTTTCACTTTCGAACTCAACAAAGCCATACCCACAGGGCATTCCTTGATTTTTAATGATTTTCGCACTTTTGACCTGCCCTGACTGTTTAAAATGTTCTTCAAGAGCTTCTTGGGTAGTAGCAAAATTCAAGTTTTTTACAAATAAAGTCGTCGAGTTTGCTTTAGTGATTGTTTCGAATTCACCAGCAGGACTATCAAAAGTATTCAACGGTGCCCATTCGAGATATAATGGCAGAAGTCGATAAGTGAAATAAGCCAATTTTTCAAAAGCGACTTGGGCTTGACTCGGGTCTTGAAACTCGATAAGGGCGATGGTTTTACTTGGAGGCATCAAACATCTGACCACATTTCCAAACCTTGCGAAAATTTCCTTCACTTCATTTAAAATTGTTCCTTTTGCTAAGTTTTTAACGATGATGACGACGTCGCTTCGCTTTGTTGAGTTCCTCTCGCCTTGAAAAGCTTCGAAGTTGATGTCGTTGAGAGTCATCCAGTCTTTGATCTCGTTTATTATTTTTGTTTCTGCAAGACTTACTCGCACTGGCAGGTCGTCGAGGTCTTTGTCTAGAAACTCGCCTTTTGATATGTGCATTTTTTCAGACATTACAGCGTTGACTGTGTCTTGGTTTATGAAGAGGGTGTTCCATGTTGTTGAGTTTTTTGCTCGCTTTTGAAGCTCTTTTGCTAATTCTAACTTGTAACTGGATTTTTCTTTTAGTTTTAGTTCGACTTCTGGCTTCTTCTGGGATGGGATTATGTGAAGAAGACGGCCTTGGAATACTGAACGGTCTAGCTTTTCGAAGGCTTGTACTGCGGATTCTGTTGTTTTGAATTTGACGTAAGCGAAACCTTTACCTCGATGCTCGGAATGGTCGAATGGGACAGTCACTTCTTCTAACTCCCCAAAAGGACTGAACAATAACTCAATATCTTCCTTACTAACAGTATAAGTCAAATTCCGAAGATACAAACGAGTCGAGTCCAAATCTTCTGGAAGGCTTTTTTCCGGGTACGATGCCTTCGAAGTGGTCTTCGACCATCGTTTCAAAGTCTTATCAAGTGTTGACTTTGCAGCTTCGACAGTGATTCTGCTAGTTCCCATATAGTTATTGTTGAAAAACTTCACCAGAGACTCCTCGTTTCCAACTTCTCGAAATCCAATAAAAGCGACTTTTTTGAAAGCACCGTCTTGGTCTTTAAGTTGTTTTATGTCAGTCACTTCACCTTTTATTGAGAAAAAGTCTCGGATCTGCGCTTCAGTCGTGTTCTTTGGCAAGTTCTTAACAATAACTCGGGACATTTATTGAGGACTTGAGATGGAGATTTGATTTAGAAAGTAAATTTTGAATTAAGAGGCTTTGGGAAGAAGGTTCTTAGAATTTAAGATTATTATAAATGTCTAGTGTCATTTTAAATGAAGAAATTGATGAGGATTATGAACCCAAAGAAGATGAACTACTTGAATATGCGAAGTTTCTTGGAATGGTTTTTCCGGAGGATGAAGAATTTTTGTATATTGCTCGTGAGGGGTTGAAAGCTCCTCTGCCTGAACCTTGGAAGCCATGTCAAACGAAATCCGGAGACATTTACTTTTTCAACTTCGACTCAGGTGAAAGTGTCTGGGAGCATCCATGCGACACATACTACAAAGACCTCTTCCAAGAAGCCAAAAACAAAAAAAAGGTCCAGTCGAAAAAGCCTCCTCTTCAAGAGCCTAAAGACCGATCAAAAAAGCCGGTTTTAGGCCTTCCAAAAAGCGTGAGTCCTCTGGGCTTCGACAAAAAGCGCGACGTGCTCACAGAGTTCATCCAACTAGAAAAAGAAATAAAAGAAAACAAGGCACAACTTAAAGAAAAACTCGAAAACGACCTTCATTCTTTTATCAGAGATTTGAATATTCAAAGAGACAAAGACTTAAAACTTTTCATGGAAAATCTTGAAAAAGAAAGCAAAATCAAAGCTGAAAATCAGGCAAGGGACCTGGAAGAACTTGAAAGTAAAGAAAAAAAACTTTTTGAATTGAAACTTGAGGAAAAAATCGAGGAGTTGAAAAAAGAACAGATTAGAATCCTTGAAGATGAAAAGAAAAAAGTTAGAGATCGGGTTGATCGAGAATTGATTTTATTTGAAAAAGACCTGGCATTGAAAAATGAGAAAAATCTTGAAGTTGACCAAAAAAACTTCGAAATCGAGAAAAATAATCTTTTAAGACAAATTGAAGAAACTAAGGAAAATTATGAAAAACAGAAAAAAGCTAACTCGAGACTTGAAGAGGAATTAAAAGAAGAACTGAAAAAAGAAGAAGAAAAACTAAAAAAAGAAAATAATAAAAAAATCGAAGAGTTTCAACGTGAGAAAGAATATGAAATCCAAAAGGCAATGCTCAGTGCAAGAAACCGCAAATCTCAAACAACTCTTCAAGAAAAACTAAGAGAACTCAAAGAAGAGTACAAAATCAAAGAAGAAGCTGAAAAACGCAACTTAAAACGTGAATTCGAAGAAGAACTCCTGGAACTTCAAAAGAAATTCGAAGAATTTCCTGAAAATTTCGACCAAAAAGACTGGGAAATGGAAAAAATTTATCAAATGGACGAGTTGAGCAACAAGTTTAAAATAAAAAAACAAGAAGAATTTCTGAATATTGACAAAGAATTTGATAGAAAGTTTGACTTTGAAAAAGAACTTCTGGAAAAACAAATGAAAGAAAAAGTTGCGGCTTTGAAAGACTCTTCAGAAAAAATAAACTTTTCAAGTTTAGAGCAAAAAATCGCTGATTTGACGAAAGAACTTTCGTTTTCAAAGGAAAAACTCAGGAATATAGAAGATTCCATTCAAAAAGTAAGACTTACTAACTTGGACTTGCAGAAAAAACAAGAAAATATAAAAAGAAGAACTGAAAGTCAGCAAGAAAATCTTCCAGAAAGTGCGAAAATTATGGAATTAAGGTCGAAACTTCAGGAAAAAGATCAGATTATTGAAAGACTTCGCCTTTCTGCACCGGAAAAATTGGTAAGACTTGAAAATGAAATTAAAGAAATAAGGAATCTACTTCAAATAGGTAACGAAAAACCGTATTTTACTACTGAAGAAGTTGTTAAAAAGAAACAGGTGGAAAGAAGAAGTGAGTCTCGAAATCGTGAAGAAGTTAAGGATAGGTTTGATGATGATGAACTTTTGATGGACTGGAGAAGAGGAGATGAGAATAGTTGGAACTTATCTCGCGATATCAGCCCTGTTGAAGGCAGAAATTTTAATTATAAAAGACCTCAGATTCCATCCAGAGCCTGGGTAAAGCCAAAGGAGGATTCTGGAAGGTTTTCAGCTTTTTAATAGAATTGTAAAAGAATAGTTTTTTTACTTTTTTGGATTTTTTTAGAAATTTTCTGTCAGTTGGTTAAATGCGGGAAACTATGAAAAAACTCGTTTTTTGACGATCGTTTCGAAGAATGATCAGAATTCAAAATTTAAAAAAGAAAACAGTAGAGTATTTTGAGTGAATGCTCTTGAAGGATTTTTCGACATTTTGACTTCCATCGATAATTCTAGAATGGCAGAGACGGACAATGCCTTGCAAGAAAATATCAAAAAGAAAGGGGAAAATTCGTATTATTATGCGCATGCCCCAAGACCTCAAGATGATCGAGAAGAAGTTAAAGTTCTTGAAGGAGATGGGCTAGTCACAGGAGGCCCTCCAGTGCTAATCAAGCGTCACGACTCAACAACCGATATTGCTCTAGCATCAAACATCAGGAACTATTCCTACTCAGACAGCGACGACAAAATAACAATATACGTCCCTTGTGAGGAGGAGGTGGAACAAAATCAAGTCAACTGTGACTTTGAAACAAAAAGACTAACAATGACTTACACGAAATCTGAAAGTGACGTTCGAAGATTAGTTCTTCGCAAGTTATACAAAGAAATCGACCCAGAAGCTTCAACTTTTCGAGTCCGAAACCAGAAAATCGTGATTTCTTTGAAGAAGAAGGTTTCAGGAAGTTGGTACAAATTAGTTGATAATTGAGTGGAGTTAATTTTTATTATTTTTAAGGAAAAGGGTTTTTTATTCGGTTTTTCTCTTTTTAGACCTCCCCGGGAATTTTGAATAAGGACTAAAAATGTCTGATTTTTTTCAATGTGGCTGGATTTATAAAATGTCACTCACATCAGCTTTTGCAATGCTTTTAAAAGAGAAACTTCAGCCTAGCTCGAGCAGATCATTGAGATTAGAAATGTTTTTGCTTGAGAAACCCTTTCCGATGAGGCTTGAGTTTTATATTGAGCATGTTTTGGATCAATTGCAGATGAATGAAATAAGCTTGGGTTACTGTTACTCACTCCTTGAACCGTTCTTTAACGAAATTACTGCAGAAAATATTCAAAAGTTAGTTTTCACTGCTTTGGTTCTGATTTACAAAGCTTTTACTGATAATCCTGCAAGCAATCAATCGTTAGAAAAAGTTGGTCTGCTGAAGATTAAGGAACTTGGTCGACTGGAATCACTTTTACTTGATTATATTGACTGGAATCTTCATTATGAAATGAATGAAAGTGCCTGCAGGATTATTGAGGGTTTCGTTAAAGAAGAAAAGATTGAATTAGTGGTTGAAGAAATTGATACAAATTTTTCGGAGTACGAAAATGAAAATTTCTCAGAAATTGATGAATTTTTCAGGTTTTAAACATCAAGGGAGCCTGCAACAAATAGAATTGTTTTCGGATTAATTTATTTCTAGAATAAAAGTTTACTTTGATATTAATTTTTTTTAAAGATGAAGATTGAAAAAGACATTCTTTGATTCAAATTAACTTTAAATTAATGCTGACTATATTCGAAGCACATCGTAAAGCTTTTACTTTGGTTTCAATTAAAAAAAAAATTATTATAAGGATCAGTAAATGAACCATTTGATGAAAAATTAATTGAGGTATGAAAGAAGAAATAAATTATACAAGATCTTAAAGTTTATCACACTACTTAATATCTATTTTCAATATTAAGAAATAATTCCAAAGCCTTATTATTCATCATCAGAATTCCTTATGAATCCAAAATACATAAAGTGCTCAAATTTAATAAAAAACCAGCTCCTCCAATGACTCCAAAACCCCGATAAATCCAAATCCCCAACAATCTTAAAATCCCTCAATTTCAGGATTCGAACCCATAAAGCCCTAAAATCTTCCTTCTTAAAAATCCAAACATTTTAAAAAGATGCTCCAAGTGGGGATCGAACCCACGACCTTTGGCTCATAAGACCAATGCTCTAACCAGCTGAGCTACTGGAGCGCTGAATCTTTCATAGTCATTTAATAGATAAATCCATCAAAGCCACAAAAGTCATTAATTAACTACAAAAAGCTTAAATCTTCGCTGTACTGAAGACTGTCAATGCTCAGCAGCAGCTCATCGCGATCTGTGGTGTTTCTCAAGGAGTCCAAAGGGTTTTTCCTAGAAGAAAGTCCTTCAGCGATGAAAGTTTCGTTTAAAGACCCTAACGCAATGTTAAGTCCTATTTTTTTCCCTGGATTTTTTGGATTCATTGGGGAATTTGAGTAGTTCTTTAAAGGAAAAACATTTTCTTTATCATCTGAAAATAATTTCTTTGGACTTGGAGGAATATTCCTAGTTTTTCCTTTAAATGAAGGAAGATGTAAAGAGTCAAAAGCTTGGACAAGTTTTGTTTCTTGTAATTTTCTGATCTTTTCCTCGTATTTTACCCGATTTTTCAAGATTTCGTCGAAGATTTCTCGACAAATTTTCTCTTCTCGTTCGATTTCTTTTAAAATTTCTTCCTTTCGTTTCTTTTCCATTTGAATTTAAATATGAAACCTGTTGAATGTAAATGAATAGTAAAATTTGGCTTTCTGCTGCAGTTGGAGTCTCTGCTCTTACTTTCTGGATACTTCGGCCAGTCCCTGCAGAGAAAAAAGAACTGACAAAAGACCTGGTTTTCAAGATTTTGCAGGAATTAGTAAAAAAAATCAAGACTTGTTCAGTTAAAATCGCTTCTTTTGCTGATACTGTCAAGATGAACTCAAAGCAAATCACTCGGAATAAGTTAAAAGAGATACTTTTCAATGATTTTTCAGTAGAAAAACTGATTTCTAAGGAAAAACAGGAAGTTTATCAAATTTGGGAAACCACTGAAGAAGAAGTTAATGATTTTATCAATAATTTCTGTATTGATGACCCTCTGGTTATGAAGAACTTCTTGTTAGTTACTCAGATTTTAGAAAATGCTTTCGAAGGATACGTTTTAAGTGAAAATTCTAGTCTTCCTTTAAATCTTTCTTCTCAGGGATTGTCTGAAGTTCTTCCTGAAGTGTTTCATTGTGAACTGCATCTTATCAAGACCAGGATTCTGATGAATGAAAATAATTTAGAAGAACTTGAAGAATGGGAAATTGATGCTGCTATTTCTGAATTGGGATGTGAGTGTAAAAGGAAAATTTTTGAAAAGTTTGGGTTTCAAGTTACGCAGGATGATGCTCAGAGGGTCATTCGACAGGGAATAGAAAACTTTTCGATTCTTGATCAGAAGTTTAAAAATTTTGTTAAAGGACTTGAAGATGTTTATCATGAACATTTGGAATTGATCATGACTCGTCGTGAAGATCCAGCATTTGAAGAGTATCTAAAGAAGAAGTTTAATAATTACATGAGATATAGTAATTAAATTTATCTTGAATAGTGGATATGAGGTAATTTATATTATGATTAACTAATTCTCATTGATAAAAATCGGAATTCTGAGTAAAAAGAGAGATATGAAAGTCTTTTTTAGATAATTTGAATAATAGAGAAGGCTTTAAATTTAGTACTTTCATCTTTATATAGAAAAATACATCAATAAACCTTTCAACTCTAATTTAAGAGCTTATAATAAGTTTCTTTCTTGAAACTATGAAAATAAGAAAATTTTTCTAAAACGTAAATACTAAATAGATGCTTTCTCTTATAATCTTTATTTTAATATAATTTTCCAAGGTTTAACGATGTTCATTTATTAAGATTTGAAGTTCTTAATGTGTTAAGATCTTCGGATGTTCTAGGAATTTTCTGAAGTTTGACCAATGCTACTTGCTTGATTATAAAAAATTTAAAGTTTTATAGAGATAAATTATACATAAATTGCATGAATATTTAGTATTGGGAACTTAAGAATATTGATAAAAAATCAGATATTTTAAGGAAGACTTGTAGGAAAGTATAGGAAATAAATTCATCAAATTCTTAACTTCTAGATATAAAGTTCCTGAATTTTATAACTGAAATCGCTTATATAAAAATAGTTTGATATTGAGATCTTTGAAAAAAACTAAAAGTATTCCAGATCCATAAAAAAAATCTTAAAATATCCAAACTCGAAACCATTCTCATAAGAACATATAAATTACAAATAATTCAATTAAACAATAACAAAAAAAATATCGAAAAAACAACTTATTTACCTTAAAAATCAAAATCCTTAACATTCAATGCATCGCCTTAAATCCCTCAATATTTTACAATGAAATTCAATATCAAATCTGAATTCCGATAAATGAAATTAACTCAATGTCTAGTCGAAAGACGTTCTTATCGAGTTCCAACTTTTAACCTAAGACAGGCATCGAAAGAACTGGAAAGTATCGAGAGTAGCATTGAAGGTCCTGTTGATTTATACAAGTTCATGATTGAAGCAAAGAATTCAATCATGATCAACATTCCTCCGACTCTTATCCGACTTTCAAGGGGTGAGCCAATTTTCCTTAAAACGCAAAAAAATACGGTCAAGATAGTGCATAAAAAGTATTTTTTATTCAGCGCTGTTTATGAATTTTTCTGCTGTCCTCAAAATCCTATAGGTGTACCACTTTATGTTTACTCGGATAAGACTTCGATTAAGGTTTGCTTTAATGAAAAATCAGGAATCAAGGCTTGGGAAAGTGCTCCAAATGAAAGTCAAAGAATTCAAAAGTTTTTGTATAATTTGCTTAAAACACCTTCAAAACTAAGAGTATACTGGAAGTTCAGTGAAGGTCCAAGGTACTTCCTAATAAAAAACAGTCAACCATTTCCAAAAGTGATTTCAAAAGACCAGACCCTAAACGAAATCCTAACAAGCAAGTACAAGCACAGCCTTCTCGACTACCCTTACGCGGGTCAAATCTTCAAATCTTCCTTCAACATGTTCATGCCTAAAAAAAGCGAATTAATGAGCAAAAAGCGTCTGATAAAAAAGAAATTTTCCGAAAGTATCAAGCAAGACATGTTCAAATGCAAAGCAACTCAAGAAAACGTTTTCACAGTGATTCCTGAGAACATCGACGCCGAAATCACAGAAATGATGGACAATATCATTTCTCTAATCAATAACGTTATTGGAAGAACTGATAAAAAGGTTGTTACCGACTTGCTGGTCGATTTTATGCAAGATGAAGGAGGAAAATGGTGGTTTTTAAGGATAAAAGCTCATAAATTCGATTATCTTCCAACAAAAGTTCCTAGTTTTCTTGGTCTTAAAGTGAAAAAAAGCATCTTAAACCTGGAGTTTTCAAGAGGCTTCTATGATAGTCTCACTTGTCTTAAAGGGAAAAAAGTCCAAGAGGATAGGAATTCTTTATCGATGGAGAATTTTCATCGTCGTCTTGAGAGCATTGAAAAGAAAATCAAAGACCTGAGGCAAAAAAACTCAAAAGTTCCTCAAAATTCACTGAAAAAGTCAAACCTTCTTAAAAATCTACTTGAAAAACAAGCTCCTCAGACAGAAGTCTTGATTTCTACTAGTCAAACCCATTCAAAAGCCTTTTCAATGAACAACTTCCTAACTTTAAATAGTTAACAATAATTCGCAAGTAATGAATCCCGACACCTCCCCATCAAGAGTGAAAAACCTTCCTCAGACCTGCAAAGCTTTGAAAACTTCATCATTCAAATCCTCATCAAAGTTCAGTCCAAGCAAAAAGATGTCCCCAGCAGCGACCCAGAAAAATTGTTACGAAAAATCTTGCTGTGGACATGTGAGCCGTTCTCATTACAACTCATTCCTAGTCGATCTCCATTCAGAAATCAAGAAAATCGACGGTTCAATTCCTGTATCCTTCGATGAAAAAACTGTTTTAAGTTCAGTTTTGTCTTCAGTTAAACAAGCAGTGGATTATATTTTGCTCGTTCAAAGCAAATTTTCTCATACTGACTGGGCAGATCTGGAAAATTTCAAGTCAAACCTAAAGCTACAAGAAGCCAAATTAAAGAACGAGTCAGAAAAACTGAAAATCACGGCTCGACACCTTGAACAGTACGACTCGATGCTCAAGTCTAAAGAAGAACAAATGAAAAATGAAGAAAAAAAATGTGTTGCGAAGATGGACTTGCTGAAACAAGAGGATTTGTTCAATGAAGAATTGAAACTGAAAAATATTCAACTTGAACAAGAAGTTCGTTTACTTAAAAAACAGAAGGTTTCCGCGAAGGATGTCTTAGAAGGTGCTTATATCACTGAAATCGAAAGTTTAAAAAAGGAAAACTTGAAGCTTAAAGAAATTCTTTACAATAAAAATAATTTGGAAGCTCTTGACAGTCAAAGGACCTTAGACCAGCTGATGTTAAATAAAGAAAAGTACAAATTAGAACATGTGAAACTAGAACTAGAACAAATGAAGCTCACCATTGAAAACGAGAAAAAAAAGATAAACTTGGAAGGCAGGTACTCGACTGATACCAAAGAAAACCTTGAAAACAATGAAGTCTCTACTGCAAGGCTACACGTAAAGCCCATAAAGAACAGAAAAGAATCTTCTGACTGGAAAGACCTCGACTCAGAAGCCCAGTCGAACAACTCAGAAATAGAAAAAAGCTCTTTAATGAAATCTCAAGAATTAGACTACCGCGAGTGTCTTCTCATTCAATCAGAAAAAGAACTCAGCAGGTCCGTCTTCCAGATCAAAGAACAAATCGAAGCCTACAACCAAGAACTTGAAATCAAAGAAAAAAATCTTGAAGACCAGGCTGCCAGTCTTCTTGCAAGGGAAAAAAACTTGAATGATAAAATCATTGACTTGAAACTGGCTGAAGAAAGTCTTAATGTGTCAAAAGCTGAAATTGATGAAATAAGCTCTTCGGTCTTACCTAGCTTTGAAGCTTATTCACAGGCTGTCAGTCAACTACTTGCTGATCTTTACTTGAAAAAACAAGAACTTTCTGAAATGCTTGAAAAAGTTTATAAATTGCAGGAAAATATTGAAATTCAAGAAAGTGTTTTACAGGAAGAACAAAATCTTTTAAGTGAAAATTTTCAGAAGGAAATGGAAAAAGTTAAAGAAAGGGAAGAAAGGGTTTTGGAAAGAGAGGAAAAAATTCAGGTTGTTGAAGATCTGGTCAGGAATAAGGAAGAACAACTGGGAAATGAAATTAATGAAAATATTATGAAGGTTAGTCTGGAATTGCAGGATAAACTTAAAAGTGTTCAGGATAAGGAAATGGAAATTGAGAGGATTAAGGAAGCTCTTGATGTGGAAAGAGCTGGAAATGAAAAAATTGCGGTTAGGCTTAAGATGACTCATTTGGAAATGGAAAATAACAGGATTAAACAGATGGAAAAGTTTAGGATCAAGAAAGAGAAGTTAAGGGAACTTAAGGAAAAATTGGAAGGAAAAAGTGGGAATAAATTGGAAGAGTAGATATTTTAATTATAATACTTAGAAAAATTATCTTTGGATTTATATTTTGATATTAGTTAATCATATTCTTGAAATAATAATAGTGATTAGCATACCTCTCAATAAATAATGAATTTAAGAGAGGAAAAAAATATTTAATCTAATAGATCTTCTAGTTGGTTACTCTAGAAAATTAAAAGAGCTGTCTTAGTTGTTATAAAAACTTAGGTTGCTTAAATAATATAAATGCTATTTATAATACATCATGAGATTTAGATTATTTATTAAAGGATTGTGGAATAGAAAACTATATGAAATTGGTTAAGGTCTGAGAAGAATTAACTATATCAATTTATTGATATTTAACTACTGTAATTTAAATTAATTTCAAGTGCTATTATAAAAGATTTATATTAAGTATTTATCACAAGTATTTTCTGCATATTTCTTTGTTATAATTGTTATAATAAAGTGTGATTCTCATCATTTCGATTAAATTTCTCTGAATCCATATCTGAAACCTTAAACGGCCTTTTCTAATATTTCCTTATACAGGTAAACCAAAAATTAACCCTGAATCAAATACTAAAGTCTTTTTAGGAAATTTTATTGCTTTGAAATATTCGAAATAATTGCTATTATATTACTATTCGTATGAAATCATTTGCATCATTATATCATTATCTATGCAAGTTAATATTGCAACTCAGAAATTTCATGCTGCAAGTGCTGAAGACATTTTTCCATACTCAGCTTAAACAAAATAATCATCTAAGCTCTTCAAAGTGTTTTTAAAACTTAATTTAAAGAACTATTAATCATATTTTAAACACAATCAAATTAATCTATGATTCTCTTAAATATTTCTGAGAATGATTTATTATTAAATAGACTATAATTCTCCAAAGACAGATTTATTCAAATCTAAAGTTATCTTTATTTTTGCCATATAATTCTTTTACATAAAATCTGATTAATAATTTTTTGAGTTCATTTTTAACAGCTTAACTTAAGTAACTGATGTTTGAGAGTCTCTAGGAAAATATAGAAAATATAATCAACTTTCATCAAGTAAAAAATTAGTTAGATAAATGGTTACCAAATTAAATCCAATCAGAAGCGAAAATCTTGTAAATTGTAGTAGCACCAGTTTTTTGATAATCGAAGAAACCCTGATTATAAGCACGACAATAGGAACATTACTAGAATATTCACTACCAACTAGTTCCCTAACATCGACCTACCAATCATCAATGAACGTGATAGAATGTTTAGAACACCTACGAGAAGACATGTTTTTAATAGGAGGACAAAGAGTTGAATTGTGGAAACTTCCTCTACACCAACTTTCAACAATCGATCTTTTCACCAACACAGCATTCAATTCAATAGAAGATTCAGTTAAAGCAATATCAGTTTGTCCATTTTCAATAATGATCGCAGCAGAAGAACAAGGAGTCTTCCGATTCGACTTGAATCTTGAAAACCCTCAGTTTTTATACAAACATACAAATCCAATCTTGGCTTTTGACCATTTTAAAAGAACTGAAGATCCATCAAAGGTCTTACCTGATAATGATTTGATTTCAAGTGCTTGTACTAACAATGAACTTGTTATATATAAAGATCATTATAAGAAAATAATCAAACTTAAAGATACTGTTTTTTGTTTAAAGTTTGATATCAGTGGAAATCATGTCATTTGTGGAGAAAAGGAAGGAAATATTTTTGTTTTTAGTATTTTGGCTTCTGAAATTGTGAGGAACGTGAATATTCATGAATCGAGAATTAAATGTTTAGCTATATCTAATTTTGATAGCATCATTGTTACTGGAAGTTTTGATATGAATGGTAAAGTTTTATCTATAAATGAACAAGAAGTTATTTTCACTCTTGAGGGACATTTTGACTGGATCAGCACAATAGCAGTGCATGAAAAACTTAAACTCATTGTGACTGGAAGTGATGACAGGACGATAAAATTTTGGAATTACTCTGATCTGAAAGTGAAGCGAAAGTCTTATGTTTGTGGGAATGCCTGGGATTATATGTGCTCGATGTTGAGTATCCTTACTAAAAATAAATCTTAGCATTTCTCTAGTTAATAAAATTTTGATAAAGATTAATCTAAAATTTGCAAGAAAACAAAAATTCTATAAAAATCTAAATTTTTCATTTAATTTCCATATTCTTCCTCAAAGACTATCGATTTCTCCAAAACCTTCAAAAAATCCTAAAATTTTCCATCAAAAAATCCAAATTTTTATTTTTCTTCAAATCTTTATCTTCCTTCAAATCTTTATCTTCCTTCAAATCTTTGTCTTCCTTCAAAATCATTATCTTCCTTCAAATCTTTATCTTTCTTCAAATCTTTATCTTCCTTCAAAATCTTTATCTTCATTCATATCTTAATAAAATGGAAAAAATCCAATTGAATCACCTCTTCAACTTCAATCAAATTTACTTCCGAAAAGGCGAAGTCGAGGTATCCAGCGCGATTCACTCATTAACAGGAAAAAAATACTGTATAAAAAAGCTATTCACCCCAACAATCCAAGAAGCAAACGAAAAATACAACGAAATCCTAATGATGAGCGTTCTGAATCATCCAAACATAACCCGAATAAGAAGCTGCATCTTAAACGGAAGCACGAATCAAATCGATTCAGTTTTAATCATAATGGACTTCTACGAAGAAGGCGACTTAGAAAGTCTAATAAAATTTCGAATAAAGTCAAAATCAAGATGGTCAGAACACGAGCTTCTGCGTTATTCACGTGAATTAATCGAGGCCTTGGCTTACATGCAAGGTCTCAACGTATGTCACAGAGATTTGAAGCCACAAAACATCTTCATCAAAGACTCTTCACTGAAAATCGGAGACCTGGGGTCTTCCAGGTCATTATCATATAAAGCGCTTCGAGATGACTTTTCAATAACAGGGACTCCGCTTTACTTAAGTCCTGCTCTTCGACTGGCATATGCCAGGAGTTTAAATGGTGGAAGTTCGAATGTTAATCATAATCCTTTCAAGTCAGACGTGTTTTCTCTTGGACTTGTCTTGCTTTATATGGCGAGTCTTGAGGAAGTTAATAGTCTTGCTGTTGTTGAAGGTCTTCAACGTGAAATAAATAGAAGACTTGAGATTATTAGAGAAAATTATCCTGTTGTTTTTGAATTGATTAGAAATATGTTGGTTATTGAGGAAGATCAAAGAGTTGATTTTTTGGAATGTTTTAAAATTTTAGAGAAATTTTTTGTTTTTTGTGAATTTTGTAGAGAGAAAAAAGTTTTTAATGAATGTTTGAAGAAAGTTGATAGGTTTTATTGTAAGGAATGCTTGCAGGCGGTTAATTTATTTGAAGTTGATAAATTGTGAGGTTTAGTTAGAATTTGCAAGAAAAATTGTGGATGTCGAATTGATGCTAGCTTAGAATGTGAATGTGAAAGTAACAGATGTTATATTTGCAAGTTAAAAAGGCATCAAAATTCTTGCTTGGAAAACCTTAAAGTTTGTGCTTTGGATAAATTTGTAACCGCTTTTCAATGCAACTGCGAAAGATATATCTCGCAGAACCAGGGCGAAGGCTTCTATGTATGCAATCAAGATAATATTAAATTCTGTATTGTGTGCTTGAAGGTATATCATTCTCAGCAAAATCACGAGAGATGTAATATCTGGCTTGAACTAGGTTATCAAATTTAATTAGGTAAAAATAAAAATTGAATGGAACACTTTTAATTAATAAATCTTTAAAGTTGTATGTTTATACAGATCGATATCACTTGAATAATAATCTTCATCTTCCAATTAAATTAGTATTAAAAATTTCCGGTTCACTTAAAATTTTGATGATTTTTGACTAATTTTTTTATAAATATACTGTTGAATCTTTAAGAGTAATTCTATTTCGGTGATATTTATTAGATGATAATCTGCTTTATTTTACCATCAAATAATCTAATTGACTTAATTAACATTAAATAGCCATAAGAGCCTAAAACCTAAAATAAATCTTGATTTACTCTTTCCTTAAACCTAAACTAATCCAATATAAAAAAATCTCCAAATCTTATAATTCCCCGAATCCAATAAACTAAAACCTAATCAATAATCCTTATTTCACTAAAAAGTAAACCATTATCCCAATCAATCCAAGAATAATCAAAGTAGCTCCAGAACCAATAACAAATTTATAATTCCTTGGCAGATTTAAACTTGACTGACCTCCACTTACTCTCCTTTCCCCCTCCTTCTTCGCCTTAAACGTACAAATACAAAGAGTATCATCATCAGCAACACTAAAAACAAATCCTCCTCCAGCCGTAACGCCTCTGACCCAATCACAATGATTCTCAAACTTCTCAACAACAATCTGACTCAAAGCATTCCAAACACAAACAGTCTGATCAAAAGACCCAGTCACAATAAACTCTTCCAAGACCCAAATAGACTTAATCCTCGACTCATGAACAACGAAGCGAAAGACAAAATCTTGAGTCTTATAATTAAATCCTATCAAATTTCCGCTATGATCTCCACAAATCAAGTTTTTTCCAATGTGAAATTTCATTGCCCAGACTTTTTCTTCTAGTTGTTTAGTCCAAAGTTGTTTATTTTCAGTGATTGAGAAAATTATTAGCGTGTTGTCGCTGTCGCATGATGCGATTATCTCTTCTTTCTTGTGAAGGTCGAATGATATTATTGGGGATTCGTGGGTGTAGATTGTTGAGGAATCTGGGGAATTCTCTGACCAGACTCGCACTGAACAGTCTTCTGAGGCGGAATAAAGGAAACTCTTGTTGAAGACGAGACTTATTATGTTGTCTGTATGGCTTGTAAATACTTTTAGTGATTTTAATTCCAATGATAAAAGGATTATTATTGGAGTTGATGTTGAATCTTCGAGTCCTGAAGCCCAAAACTTGCCTTCGGCTCCTTCGGATAAGCTGTCGATTTGAATTACTTTTATGGTTTGAGTATGAGATATGTTTTCAAAGGGCGAATTTAATTTTAAAATTTTGTTCGAGTTGGTTCCGAGTATCAAGATGTTTTTGTTTTGTATATACAGAAGACACGATGATTTGCAGTCTTGAAGTTGTATTTTTCTCGAAGGGTTTTTCATCATTACAAATCCTAATAATAAATTCTGAAATGTAGACACAAAATAATTCAAAAAATTAATAGATTCAGCTATTTTGTATTGATTGATGATGAATATTTAGCTAATCTCATATATTTCCAGGGCTTAGAAACAATATTGAACAATTATTCAAGTAAAGATAATCTGATCAATTAAGTTTTTTAACCTTAAGACATGACAGCCTTAATCAAAATAAATCAAGTTCCGATCAATTAAATCATCTTGAAAAATCATCAAAAAATTCAATTTACTCTTAAAAAGTAAAAGAATCATAAAAATCCTCTTAAAACAATTCTATCCAAATAACAAATATTTAATCAAATCAAGTTCAATTAATTTTCACAGTTATTTCTATATCCCTGAAAAGATAAAAAATCCAAAAATTATATCTAAGAACTACTAATTATTAGATAAATAACCAAAACTACTATAGCCATTCCAAGAAACCCTAAACCTCCTGCAATTTTCGGATTTTCTTTAAATTTTATCACAGTAACATCCCAGCATCCTCGCTGTTTATTTTCAACCATAAGAAAAGTATTCACACAAATCGTCTTATCATCAGAGCCACTAAAAGCAAAACGATCATTTGCACAAACACATCTAACCCAATCCGAGTGTTCTTGAATAACATTCACATTATCAATATCATTCAAATTCCTAACACAAACCTTTTGATCAAACGATCCAGTGATAATAAAATCCCCAGCGACCCAAATCGTCTTAATCCTAGACTCATGAGCATTGATTCGAAACTCTTCCCTTTTATTTCTGAAGTTCAACCCAGTCAAATTCCCAACATGATCTCCAAAGACAATCAAATATTTTCCAGGTACAAACTTCATACTCCAGATTTTATCTTCTAAAGTTTTATTCCAAACTTCTCGATTTTCCATCAACGAGAAGACTTTTAAGTTGTTGTCAGTGTCAGAAGATGCGAGGTGCTGTGAAAAAGTATCAAAGGCGAATGATATGATTGGAGTGCTGTGGGTGTAAAGAGTGTCTCCTACTGTTGAGGACTGGGACCATGCCTTCACGGTGGAGTCTTCTGAACTCGAGTAAAGCGAACCGTCGTGGAAAGCCAGGCTGATGACTGTGTCTGAATGGCCTTTAAATGACTTTAACACGTTTAGGTCCTTTGAGAATAAAAATATTCGGATGTCGTCTAAAAGGTTGGATGAACCTGAAGCCCAGAATCTTCCTGAACCTCCTTCGGAAAGGCATTCGATTTGGCTTAGGTCTGTTTCTTTTGATTGAGAGATTTCGGTGTAGGGAGAATCGATTCTTAGAAGGATTTTGTCGTTTGTACCTACTATTAGGCAGTCTGATGGATTTAAAATCAACATGCTCAAGGGGGAAAGATTTGGAAGAGGGATTCTGGATGAGAGTTTATTCATTTTTTTTATGGATGGGTTTTTTTTTGGGAATTGTAGACTCTTGAAATTTAAGGGGTTTTTTTAGGATTGGGAAATGAATGTGAGAATGTGAGAATGTAGAGCGGTGGATTTAAGGAGATTAAATTTTGAATTGAGGGTTTCGTTGAGATTAGCTGATTTTTTATTATCTTAAAATCAAGGAAAGCGCATAAACTGAGTGAGCTAAATATGTTATAAATCTTAAACTTTTAAAACTCAAACAAACTTTAACAACTCTAGGAATAATTTAATATATTGTAAAATATCCCACTTAAAAGTAGAGTTATCAAAATGACAACCCAAGATGGTATATTTTTTGTGAAAATAAACTCATTAACAACAAGAGAGTTATCATCAGAAACACTAAAAACATATTTATCACTCGAGCAAACCCCTCTAACCCAGTCATCATGATCTTCAAAATTTTCAACCCTTTCATAATCCTCAGCATTCCAAATACAAACCCTCTGATCAAAAGATCCAGTAATGATAAAATCGCCATTAATCCAAATAGACTTAATTCTAGATTCATGAACATTTCTGCTGAATTTCTTCTCTTTTTCAACATAATTGATCACTATTATGCTTCCATTATGATTTCCACAAATAATCAAGTCTTTTGAATGAAAAAATTTTAAACTCCAGACCTTTTCTTCTAAGTTGCTTTGCAAAAGAATCTTTTTTTCGTTTATTGAAAAAACTTTTAAATTTTTTTCATTGTCTGATGTTGCTACGATTTCTGAGGTTTTTTTCATATCAAATGCGATTATTGAGGAATCATGGGTGTATAAAGTCGTTCCTTTTGATGATGTTTCTGACCAGACTATCACAGTATTGTCTTGGGATGCTGAGTAGAGATAGCTTGAAATGAAGCACATGCCGATTACAGAATCTGAGTGGCCTTTGAGTTTTTTAAGGGTTTTAAGATCTGAGGAGAACAAAATGATTGTTATGTCACCTAATTCATCAGGGCCTGAACCCCAAAACTTTTTATTTCCACCTTCTGTTAAACATTCAATCTTCTGGATTTCAAGTTCTTTAGATTCTGAAATCCTTGAGTAAGGATAATCAATTCTTAAGATAATGTTGATATTTGTTCCGATAATTAAGCTGTTTTCTGAAGATGAAATTATTATGAGACATAAAGGTTTAAGATCACCCAGTTTTAGTTTTGACTTACCAGACATTATTAACAAATTATTCAGAGATGAGAGATTTTATTAAAATTTCTATTTCATAGAATATCTATATCTTGAAGTATATTATTGTAGATCAAATATTAGTTTTATATTCTCTTGTCATAAAAAAATTATTAATAAATACAAATCTAGTAAGTTATTTTAGAAAAAAAGATTTGTTTGATAAGAAAGATTAGAAAGCTATTACTATTATATTCTAGGTTTTTTCAATCTGAAACTTATAATCAACTCATACAAAGATTTTTATCAAAAAGTGAATCTTTAATATTGGATGTACCTCTATTAAAGCCAGAAGATATCAAAGAGTCTTATAATCAATAAAATCAATTCTTATCAAACTTTAAAATCACTGATTTTCAATTTCCTAAAATTTTCCCTAACACCATACACCCTAATTCCTAAATAATCAACCCAAATTAATTCAATCCATTCACGATTTACAACTAATTCAAGAAAACCCAAAAAACACTAAAATCCCTATCAACCCAGTCAAAAGTAAAGATCCTCCAACAACACTCGCAGCTTTTGTATTCCTAAAGTTTCCATTCTCTCTCTCACAACGATCCTCAAAATTCTGAGTACTATGAATATCAAGCAAGTCCTCATGATAGCTCTGACTTCTAACCTTAACATCATCCAAACTGGCATAAACACTATTCCAACTCTTTCTTTCACTTTCCTGATTTTTCACCTTAACCTTCTTAAAATTGAATTGAAGAGCAACAACAGCCGAGTCATCACCTCCACTGAAAATAAAATCATCAGAAGAAGAAACCGTTCTAATCCAATCATTATGATTCTCAAAGCAAGCAACTACAGTCCTTTTCGAACTATCCCAAACTCCAACGCGACTATCAAAAGACCCAGTCACAATAAACCTTCCCTGCATGCAAATTCCACGAATTCTCGAGTCATGAACCTTAACCATAAACTCCTTCTTCCTTTTCTCAAAGTCAAGTCCAATCAAATTCCCGCTGTGGTCTCCACAAACAAGAAAAGATTTCGATTCAAGAAATTTCAAACTCCAGATTTTTTCATCTAAAGTAAAAGTCCACAACTCATGAGAATCTTTGAGAGAAAAGAGTTTTAAAATATTGTCAGAGTCACAAGACGCTATCATTTCAGTCTTTTCTTTGAAGTCGAATGCGATGACTGGAGAGTCATGAAGGTAAAGATTTAAACCTTTAGAAGAAGACTCTGGCCACATTTTAATTGAACGGTCTTCTGAGGCTGAATAGAGAACTCCTGATTTAAAGGCTAGTCCGATGACTGTGTCGTTGTGACCTGGTAATTTTTGGAGGGTTTCTAAGGATGATGAGTAGAGGATGATTAGGATTTCATTGGAAGCTGTGAAGGAACCTGAAGCCCAGAACTTTCCGGAAGCTGCTTCAGTCATTGACTCGATTTGGTTGATGTCTGACTTTTTTGAATCTGAGACTTTGGTGTAAGGAGGAAGGATTTTGAATAGCTTTTGAGAATCAGTCCCGATGATAAGTGCCTGATTACTTTTTAGGTAAAGGAGGCAATGTACTTTGACATCACCTAAAGAAACAACAGCAGGATCATCAGCCATTATAATTTTACCAAATAATAAAAAAATTTTGATATAATTTTAATGATGAACATAAAATCTTTAAATCATTAGAAGCTTAAGCTTCTTTTTTCTTTGTACTTTTTTTTCCCTTTTTTGGTTTTCGGATTAAGACGGGTCGATCTGGAGGTTTTTCACAAAAATCAAGAAACTTGCAGATCTCTTCTTTTAAGGCAAAAAGACGGAATTTCGGCTTTTTAAGCTGAAAAATCCTGACACCTCTTCCCATTAAGCCAGTCATAATCGAGCCTCCCATCAAAGAATAGTTTCTTCCAAAGCTCCTATCAGCACATCCGACATCATAAAAATATTTGCAAGCTTTTTTCGAATACTGGTTCATCGAATCCATTAAAAATTTCTCAACCAGTCCTTTTTTGTATCCATTCGGAAAGTCCTTCCAAGGTTTTCCATCTTTTTCAGCTAAAAAGTTGAAAAGTTTTAATAAAGTTTCAACTCTTTGTTTTTTAATTTTTTTAAAAGACCGAAAAGCGGTTTGAATGAGTTTTATGTTTTTTTGCCATCGATGCATCAACAAAAACAACAAGTTTAACTGAAGAATACTTTTCACTGATTTTTGTAAAGTTTTCTGGAATTTCGACCTTTTGTGAAGAGCGAGTCGCAAAAAAGGATGTGCCAAGCCGATGATGTTTCTAAAAGCAATGTTTTTTCGGATTTTTCTCGCTTTTAACAGCATTTTTCCTAGAACTGAGGAAACAGCGAAAAGCCAACTGAGGAGAAAACTTGATCGAGTCTTGAGTTTCTAAATATTTTCACCTTTTTTAAAGTGATACGCAGGTAAACTGTTGATGAAAGGCTTAGAAATGATAGAAAAACTGTGAAATTTTTTATAAATTCTTTGTTGTTTCTTTTTAAATCTTGCTTTACTCGGTGATTCACACTTTCCATGAACTTTAAACGACTTTTTCGCTGTTTTTTTAACTTTTCTTTCTGGTGAAGGTCTTGGAAGATTTGAATTTTTGTGTTGTGATTTTGGACGAATTCTGGACTTTTGCAGGTTTTGTTTGATTTTTTGTTCTTTTCGATGAAATCTGGAGTTTTGCAACCTCGACGAGTGCTTCGGGAGGACCTGCATGGACTTAAAAAAAAACCTGAACTTGGGACAAGCTGTGGAGTGGTTGGGCGGCTTATGTTGTAACAGCCTGGACCTAGCTTTTCTGATACTGTTAGGACTGGCCGGGTCATTCTTGTAGGTTTAAAGTTTTTACTAGACTTGACTCTAATCTTTAGATAGTCCATTGCATTTAAAAACTCATTGGTCAGCATCTTAACACCCCGAGCATTAGACTTCTGCGAGTTGGACCTTCGATGAAGGTCCTGAAGAATCGAATCCGCCTGCTTGACAAGTTCCACACAATGTTTAGTCGGACTTTTCGGTAGAATCAATTCCAGCTGATTACCCTCTCTTCCAAACTGCATAATTATCTACTTACGATCTTTTCTTCAACTTTTTAAAAGCTGCAAAAGTGATAATTCCAGCAACAGTGAGTCCTCCAATCACGTATTTATTGTGAATAGCGAGTTCTTTAGCCTTGTCTAAATATGTGTTGATTCCTTTCTTTTCCTCTACTTTCGGTTCAGGCCTCACCTCAATTTCACCAGAGCCATGAATTGAGTTCCTTTCATCATCACTCGACGAGCTTTCCGAGTATTTTTCATCCCGCTTTAAATTTTCATGATTTTCTTCAGACCCTAACTTTTCGTGGCTTTCTTTTTTTGCATCTTCGACGTGAATGTTCACTGAATGGACTTCTGGATGACCGTGTTTTTCCTCTTTGATTGAAGTTGCTTCTTTAGATGATTCGGAAGAATGGCTTGATTTGGAATGTTCTGCACTTTCGACTGACTCGACTAAAGCAGCGGACTCAAGTCCTGAGACCTCATCTTTCGCTGACATTTTTATTATCAGATAGGCGAAGATGTCATGAGTTGTCTTAAGGTGTTCAAAAACCTGGAATAAAAATAAGTCAAATAATGAAAATTCGAATAGAAAAAATCACTTTTTAATCATTTAGATAAAAATGTTT
The DNA here is from genome assembly GCA_006503475.1 of Stentor roeselii. Taxonomy (NCBI): domain Eukaryota; phylum Ciliophora; class Heterotrichea; order Heterotrichida; family Stentoridae; genus Stentor; species Stentor roeselii. The sequence continues at coordinate 133,585 of RSEH01000002.1, forward strand.
TGGTTGTCTTTCCTGATTCCTGTTATCAACTCGATGCAACAAGATGACGGGCTTCTTGAAGTTGATGACGTGAATTTCACTGAACAACTTGAAGGAAAAGAAGCTTTGGTCTTGTTCTACGACCCGCTGTGCCCAGGAAGTAACCCGGCATACCACGAGTACTACAAAACATTTAAAAACCTGGCAGTCCAAGGTAACTTCGTGATGGCAAAGTACGACCTTTACTCCAACATTCACATCGCGACAGCTTTTCAGATCTACACAAGTCCATCTCTTCTTTACTACAAAGGAAACGATTCTTTTATTTACCCACGTGAAATAACTTCAAAGAACCTTGCCCTGCTCATTGAAAATATTCTTGACCCACAATTGAAAATCATAGAAAAAGAAAAAATCTCTGATTTTTTACGACCTGAAATTATTTCTTTTTTACTTTTCGATGATGTTGACTCAGCCCTTTCTAGAAAAATTGCAAGAAGTACTAAAATGAATCCACCAGTGAGCATCGCTCACTGCACAAGTCAAGAAGCAGCGAAAAGCCTGGGACTGTCCTGGGGTCGTCTTCACGCCTTGAATCTCTATCACGGAATAAAAGACTCTTTGAAGGAAAACACAGTCGAAGCCATCCAAGACTTCATAAAAAAGCGTGACTTGCATAAAGTCCTTCCATTGTCCTCCGCTTATGACTTTGTAATCGATCAAGGCCTTCCAGCAATTTACATCTTTCGAAACGAGTCAGAAGGTGAGTCAATTGCAAGAGTTTTAAATGAAACTATTGAAAATCTTCAAGATTTTCGAGTTGTTTTCGGAGATTTGAACTCTCATGTGATTTTTTCAAGGATACTTGGATTACCTGCAACAGAACAGCCTTGCATGATGCTTGTCGAGCCTGTGAAAAACAACCTGTTCAAATATGTGCCAAGTGAAAAGGAAATAACAAAAAAAAACATCTTGGCCTTGATTGAGAACTGGAAACAACGAAAAGCTCAGAGGTATCTGAAAAATGGTCCTCATGTTGAAGGCGAAATGAATGGAAATGAAATTCAAAAGTACCTCGAAAATACTGTCAGTGATACTTTGGTTCACTTTTTTGCCCCTTGGTGTGAACATTGCAAGAAACTCGACCTGGCTTTAGATAATTTCAAAAAAAACGTCACTGATGTCAAAGTCGTTAAAGTCAACGCGGAGGATAATGAAATCCCTGAACATGTCATCGACGAGTACCCGGTCCTTAAGTTTTTCCAGCCAATGCTGAAAAAATGGACAGTTTTCAAGCATCTCAGAAAAGGCACTTCTGACTTGGAACTATGGGAAAGAATCGCAGCTTTTGTCAAAATGGCGAAAAAAGATAAAAGATCTCAAAAATCAACGAAAAGTGACTTATAAGATGCTAATTAAAGTCTAGAACCTTTCAAAAATCAATAAAGTTTTATTTCTACTATAAATGGACCTCAACACAAGAGTAACCTTTACCTAGAAAGAAGCTTTACAGAAACATCTTGACTCTCTCGTCGAAAACAGCATCAAAAAGTCCTCTGGTTGGACAGAAGATGAAATAAGTGACTTGTCTGTTCATCTCCCTGAACGTGTTGTTGAATCACTTCACAAACAAGACTCGAATTTCAAGTACTGCGCAGTTTGCACTGTCACTAAAAAGTCTCAAAGCTCTTTGCATATCAACTCTGCTTGCATGTGGAATGCTTCTCGAGATGGTTTTCTTTCTACACAGGCGGAAAACCCGATTTTTTTCTGCATTGTGAACGTGTTCGCGATAGGTCTTTAGTTAATTTCTTATAAAATGTACCTTTTTGGTTTGGTTTTCTTGATTTTCAATGTGAAGAGTAAACAAATGACTTTAGAAGGAGAACAGTTCTGCTCTTATAGGCCGAAATCGGAGTTTTTTAATCATAAGTCGGAAAAGTTGGAAATTGAGAAAGGGTATGAATGTGAAACTTGCTCTTCACAGGCTAGTTGTAAGACTGTTAAGGAGATTCCTTTGAAGGTGGTTAGTCCTGAAGATGCTCTTGTTGGAAGAATTCAGCCTGTTCAAGTCAGTGACTTTCACTTTGTGTTGGGGACGAGGACCAAACCTCCCTTTCCATCCAAATCCGAACTAGCCGTATTCGGAATGGGTTGTTTCCGTGGAGCAGAAGCAATATTTTGGAAGATAAAAGGCGTAATCAGCACTCATGTAGGATACGCAGGAGGATTCACTCCGAACCCTTTAGGAGAAGAAGTTTGTTCAGGTTTCACGGGCCATGCGGAAGTAGTGAGAATTGTTTTCGACCCTGAAGTCGTCACTTATCGGAAACTTTTAAAGGCCTTCTGGGAAGGACATGACCCTACTCAAGGAATGAGACAAGGAGTCGATGTTGGGACTTGGTATCGAAGCTTGGTCATGGTTTTTACACAGGAACAAAAGGAAGCTGCTGTTGAAAGCAGGAACTTGTTTCAGAAGTTGCTGTTTAAGGCTGGGTTAGATGAGATTACTACGGAAATTAGACCTGCGAATGAATTTTATTATGCTGATGACTCTGATCAACAGTATTTAGCGAAAAATCCGGAAGGGGTATGTGAACTTGGAGGGACTGGAGTGGAGTTACCTGATTCTTATGAGTAGGTTAGGTTATTGTATTTTGGGGAACTTTTGGATGGTTTTATGGTTTATATTTGAATTATGGATCGAGATTGAATTAATTGTTAAAGAATTTATATTTAATACCAAACTCATGGAAAATAATCATTTCAACTCACAAGACTGGCCAACAAAATATGAAGGCTTAATTTCTACTGTAGGAATAACCTACCCAGAACAAGACTTCATCAAATTAGTTTCCTGTCACAGGCAAAGACTTGTAACTTACCGATTCAATCACGAGAACCCAAAGGCCATTATCTTCATGTTTCACGGAATGCACATGTCCAGCAGCGATTTTTCCCATCTAAGTCAAATTCTATTCCAAGAAGGATTCACAGTCGCTGCTTTCGACCAAGAAGGTCACGGCAAGAGTGAAGGTGAAAAAGGGACAATATCAAGTTTGGAAGACCTAGGAAAAGACTCTAGAGCCTTTATTCGAAAAACGAAAGACTTATACAGAGAAAACCTTCCAGCTTTCATAATCGGGCTAAGCATGGGAGGTGCATTGGCTGTGATGACTTGTTTAGACGAGCCTGGCTTGGTGAATGGAATAATTTTACTAGGAGCGTCTTTAGGAGTTGATCCTAATTTCGAGCCTTTGCTGCAAAAAGTTGTCCGTTGTTTTAATTCTTGTTGTTGTAGCAGGATGAGAATCAAGGCTATTGACCAGTCTTTAGTATCTCGGCACCCTCATTATCAGGGATACTTTCATGATCACCCGGAATTTTTTCATGGAAAATTAAATGTTCGCACTGCTGTCGCGATGTTGAATGGATTTTCTAGACTTCAAACAAGACTTAGTGATTTTGATGCTCCTTTCATTCTTTTTCATGGAGAGGCGGATAAATTGGCTAGTGTGGATCAAGCTAAGAATTTTTTCAAGATTTGCAAGTCTTCGGATAAAACGATTAATATTTACCCTGATATGTTTCATGTTGTTACTCATGAACCTGAATACCCTGAAATTCAAAGAAAGATCTTGGACTGGCTTAATGCTAGAATTATTTAATCCATTACTTCTAATTCATAAATGGAAAACCAGTCGATATTAATATTTCTGAACAGCGACATCAAAAAAAATTTCCGTTTCCATTACTCTGGATTACTTACTCTTCAAGACCTTCAATCAAAATGCATAGAAAAATTCAAGCTTTCCGAAAACATTAAAGTAACATTATACGACTCTTCAGGAGATCAGATATCTGAAGATGACATAGAATGCTTATCACAAACTGAAATCTTTTTTTGTAGCAAAGGGGAAGAATTTTCATATAAAACCTTAAAAGCTGTTTATAAAAAGATAAAAACTTTAGGAAAAGGAGGTTTTGGCACTGTAAAGCTCTATAAAAATCGTATAACAAAAAAACTTGTGGCTATCAAATTGATACAAATCAAGAGTCTTATCAAGTCCGACTCAGTTACACGAACATTCAAAGAACTTCAACTACTAAAAGACTTGAAACATTCAAACATTATAAAATTTTTCGACGTATTTTCAAGTGAAGGAAATTTTTGCTTTGTGATGGAATTTTGCGAAGGAGGTGAAATAAAAAAACAAGTCCAAGAAAACAACGGGTTAAATGATGATGAAGCCGCTCGTATCGGACTTCAAATCGCAGAGGCTGTTCGATTTTGTCACAGTCAAAACGTGGTGCATCGTGACCTGAAACCTGAAAATGTCCTGTTCCGAGATAAAAACAAAAGAGAAGTCGTTATTGTTGACTTTGGAATTGCCGGAATATGTCAGCAGGGGAAAGTTCTTGATAACTCAACTGCTGGAAGTTTGAATTATCTTGCTCCTGAAGTCGTTACTGGGAAAGACTTGGCTGCTAGGCCTGAACTTGACATTTGGAGTTTGGGATGTCTTTTGTTTTTCATGGTTCATAATGAAAAACCTTTCGCTGGACGGTCTCGAACTGAGGTATTAAGAAATATCATCGCTGGGAAGTTTTCGCCTGTCAAGAAAAAGGTCTGGAGGCCAGTAATAGAAGGTTGTCTTCAATGCGAACCCGTAAAACGTTGGAAAATAATGCAAATCATTGCTTATTTAGAAATGATTGTAAACCACGAGGTAGGTGAAGAGGTAAAAAAAGTCACAAAATCCGTGTCTTTAAGAGTTGTGAAGACTCCTGAGCCTTTCGTTAAGCTACCTGTAATAAAAGCGAACCGAGGAAACAGTCGTCCTCGAAAACGAACCTGGGGAAAAGATGCGAAGTAGTAAAGAAGCTACTTTTTAGTTATTAGTCCTAATATGTTCTTGAGCTCGAAGGTAGCTGCTTCATTGGTTTTCATAGATTTCTGCAGCATTGGACTAGAACTATCAATCATCTTCCCAACACGACCTTGCTGCATTTTTTCAATTTCCTCTAAAGTTCTAGCTTTTCCTTTATCTTTATCGTCAACCCTTTCAAATTTCCCTCTTTTTTCTTGTTTATTTCTTTTATCATATTTCGAATTTTCCACAATTTTTTCAAATTTTTCACTAATCTCATTTTTTTCAGCATTTTCTACAAAATGACTGGATTTTTCAATCTTTCCAAATTTTTCTTCTTTCTCAACTTTTTCATCGAAGCCTTTTTGCTCAACAAGTGAATTTTCCAAAAGTTCAATTTTTTCCATTTTTTCATTTTTTCCAACATTTCCAATTTTTTCTTCTTTTCCTCTATCCTCAATTTTTTTGATACCAACCTGTGCACTTTCCAGATCATCCAAAGAGATGACATCAGGTGGTAGTTGTTTAGAATCATAAAGGCTAAAAACAGAGTCACTAATAACAGCAGGAGCCTCATCTTCAATTTCTTCCTTTTCAAACTGGCAGCATTCATTGAAAATATTCATCGGTACAAAAAAGTTCGGAGTTCCAATTGAAATCTCAAGGTCAGAAGGAAAACAATCACGAATAGTCCAAGCAAACATCTCCAAAGTGCTGAAAGGTCCTTGCACGTTGCGGTCCAGGTCTTTATAAAACCAAATTTTCTCAAAAGGTTTAGAACCATGAGTGAAAGTCATGCTATTCTTCCCATAAGGCACCCCATAGTCCATGAGAATCTGAATAAAAGGATTGCGTATCGCTTGGTGATATCTCAGCAAGTTAATATCAAATACAGGAGATGCTAGCTTCTGTTGTTTTCCAGCTTCTGAAGCCTTCGGCACCGAAGGGGCTGATTGATTTAAAACGCGAGAGACCTGAGGAGGGGCTTCTGAAGGTTTTATCAAAGGTAATACTTGTTCTGGTTTTTCTTCTTTGACAGGTTTTTTTATTTCTTGCTGGATTGAACCGAAGACGAAGTCTTCGTCGACGGGGTCGTCCCATTCAGGTTCAGCGTATTCGTCTTCAACGACTTCTTTTTTTAGTTTTTCTTCTACTTTCAGGTCGATTTTACTGAACATGTCTTCCAGGTCTTTATCTTTGTACTCTTCAAGGGCGAGGTTCTTTACATGCTTACTTGTCAGAATCACTTTGAAGTCCTTGTTTGGCTCTTCTTTGTTAAAGACTTTTTCGTTGTCTTCTAAGGAACTTGCGGTCTTTGATATTGTCTCTTTTGGCTCTTCTTCTTCGTACCACTCGGGCATCTGCTCCACTCGTTTTTCTCTCCCCAGATGTTTTCGGCTGTTAACCTCTTCGCCAAGCGAATGAGAAAAGGGAAAAATTGCAGTCAGCAAAGGCGGAGATGGGTGGATGAGGACATAATCACTAAGCTCTGACGACGACACAAAACAAGGGCTTTTCAAGTTTTTATAGTTCCTTAAAATCAACTCTCGAGAGTACCTCAGCTGTGCTGAGTTCCCAGCAGCTTTGTTTCGCCATTCCTGCCTAGCAAATTGAGAAGGTGCTTTACGTGTGCGATTGTCCATTTGTATAATGGTGTGAAAAAGGTAAAAACATTGGATATGAAAGAAGACTAGAAAAAATTAACTCATTTTAAAACCTTCTTCAAGTTTTTTCGAACAAATTCTTGCGAGCGAGGTAAGCGACGGGTATTTAAACGACTCTTCAACAATCCTGGAAAAGGAACTCTGTATGTCCGAGCATTGAATTCCATTGACCAGTTCTTCTAACCATTGAAAAATATCTGGAAAAGATTTACTTTCATGAATATTGTTCAAAATTTTGCTGAAAAGTAAAAAAGCTGTTTTTTGAGAAATACTTTTCGAGTCAATCAACGCTTTTGGCTGAAGAACTTGCAGGACTCCATAAAGCACAAAAAAGTCTTTTTCTTGTAAAGCTCTAGAAATTGCATTTTCGTATTTTTTTTTATGTAAAAGTCCATCAAGTTCAGCTTTTAAGGCAAATAATCCGTTGTTTTCATCAATTTTTTCTTGATTATCATTGTTTTCAATGCACCTGATGTCGAAGTCGTTCAAGACTTTACTTTTGCGAGAAGTGGTTTTTTTTATCTGCTCTTCAAAAGACATGAAGTTGATGACGACGGATTTTAAATGAACTGCAAGTTTTTTTGATCTTTCTTCTTCACGCGTGTTTCGCTCTAGCTTGAACTTGAGACGGTCTTGGAAGAAAAAGGAAAACTTGTTGAGGAGTTCTTTTAAGTCGGTTTCCAGTTGAGTTGTTAATGTTGTTAGCACTTCTGACTTGAAGGAATCGATTAGGTTTGAGTATACGGAACTTGTTAGGTTTAGGATGTTCTCCTCGCTGTGCTTGTCTAAAGAGTATTGAACTGATTTTTGAACGTTTTCGCTTGTTTGCATCATTTGCATCGCCTTTTCTAGCTTTTTTAAACTTTCTTCGAATCGCTTGCTTAGGTTTTCGATTACTTGATTCACACCGTCGCGGGAAAAGGTTAGGATTTCGTTGCTTGGGTTTAAAGTTTTCTCGAAAGTTAGAGGGTATATGTAAACTTTATTGTTGTGTCGGGCTGCCAGATCAAGTCCTTTCGAATTACTTTTCGGAATAAGTTCCAACTCAAGCTGTGTATCAATAAACCCGATCTCATACTTAAGTCCTTCATACTTATACACTTTAAATATAGACAAAGGAACAACAGTAGCAGATCGACTAAGATGATCAGTAAACAACAGCACACCAGAAGTACTTTCAAACTTAATAACCTGTTTCCTAACAATAAACGACTTAAATTTTTCCGAAATGCTGTAAAACTTGACATAAGAAACAGTCTGAACACAGAAAATATCAGAGTCAATACTTCTAAGCGACCCGACCTCATTAGGGTCAAACCGATCAAAAGTAACAGACACTCCTTTCAATCTAACAACTTTAACTTCTCCAGCATTTGTAAAAACAATCAAAAGTCCATTATCCCCAACGACCTGTTCAAAATAAACAACTCCACTGACAGGAATTTTAATCAAGCTAGACTCATTTTCTAAAACCGTGACTTTTTCCACAAGTCCATCAGTCCTTACCATAAAAAACGAATTTTCATCATCTTGAACCCATCGAAAATGCTCGATACTGTAAAATCCATCAAATTTGATTAAAGTAGCTTTTCCAATCAAATCAACAATGAGTAGATTTTTACTGCCAGTGGCGACAGCGATCCAACTTCCACCAGGCTGTAAACGGATGCCTTTGATGACGTCGCCAATTTCGATGATGTTCCATGAGTCCTGAGTGACATTGTTGATATACACAAGACTATTCACTTCAGTTAAGCAGGTGAGGCGACTGTTGCAAGCAATGAAGAAATCAGGGGAATTGACTATTTCAGAGAAAACATAAGGTTCAGCAACTTCCATTTACAGGGTGTTAAAAATCTGAGATTAAATGACCCTTTATTATTAAATTATGAGTCATTCACACCGTCTGTCCTCCAGTACTTCAGCCGTTCAACAGCTGTGAACAAAGCTGGCACTTTCTTTATCCCGATTTCTTCCCCTAACGAAAAAATCTGTTTAAAACCGCATCCTTTGCAGAGCTTTCCTAGCAAAATATCGATCCAAGGCGGTAAACTTTCAAAAAAAACATCTTCATTTTCCATTTGTTTCAGTAACTCGACAATGCAAACTAATACAGCTTTAGGGTTTCCTGCTTTTGTGTAAATTACCATCAAACGATACCAAGAGAAAAGTGAGAAGCCTTTATCAACTACATATCGATAAGCTCGTTCAGCTTGTCGATTTCTGAGAAGTCTTTCTGATAGTGCGCCTCTTCTTATCCATAAGTCTCCTGAATAAGGAATGTCGGAGTTTTGCTCTTTTTTGCTTTGAGCTGCATGAACTGCGAAGATATCTGATGATTCTTTTTGCCATTCATATATCGTTTTTAAGTCGAAATTCATCGCGTTGAAGATTTGGATTGTGTCCTCATTTTGTACTCTTCTTTGTGGAGACATCATTGAAGCGAGTCGGTTTAGGCGGGAGTCTTGGAGGAAGTAGTCGCGACAGGTTAGCATCTGAACTGGTTGGATATAATTATCAATCACCGGGTCGGCCACAAAGTCCTGACTGGCCTGAAACATACTCCGCGTAAATCCTGACTTATGGTAATCTCCGCCCATCGACGAGAACTTCGAATACAAAACTTCCTTTTCCGCCACAGGGTCCGTACGAAAGACTTCTTTCGTGATTTTCAAAAGATTATTCCATTCAATTAGCTTCTCAATTTTCGCAAGTAATTTAAAAGCGCGTTGTTTAGAACCACTTAAAGTCTTTCCCGGAAGAGCATCAAGTGCAAATATCAACTGTTTTTCTTTTCTTGATTTTGAATAGTTAAACTCTTCAAAAGGTTTAAAATCTTGAGTTTTTGGAATGTTCCAAATGTTGGCTGTCGCTGCGAAGGAGATTTTTTCATAAGGAAGAACTGGCGAGTTTGATGGAAGATTTGAAGGAGCTTCTTGAAGGTCGTAGTGTGGCAGGAAGTTGAAACAAAGCACTGCTGAGGGGAAATCTTGAAGTTTTATGTAGCAGAGGACTAAAAGTTCCCAGTATTTGTAGACTTCTAGGTTTAGTTCTACGAGATATTGGCTTAGGGTTAAGGCTTGATGGGTGTCTCCTCGCTTTAGGTAGGCACAGGCTGCTGTGTAGTACAGCGGGAATGCGTGAGGAGTTATTTTTATTTGGTTACTTGTTAGTTGGATTATTTCGTCTAGTTTACCGATTTCGATACTTGACTTTCCGAGGAAGGTTAACATTAGTGGGTCCTTATCAATAAATTTTTTAATGATTTCCTGATGAATCTTATATCTTTTTCTCTTCAACAAAAACCTACTAATAGCAGGTAATAACAAGTTATGTTTATATTTCAAAGTATCATCCAAATCGCCTAAAACAAATCCAAGTCTCTCCGAAAATTCAACAGCAACATGAAAAACAGCTTCAATATCCGAAAGTTTCTTAAACTGCTCAATGTAACCAACAGCAGTTCCAGTAATTGGGTAACAAAACCTCAAAGCAGAACTCAAATACGCTCCTTTCCAATGATTTTCAAGTGGATCAAACTTACACCCTTCATGATTGATTAAAAAAGCAGTGATTTTCCCAGGAAATTCAATTTCAACCCTCAAATCCATTTTGGAAAACAAGTCAAAAGTGCAAAAACAAGCGAAAATTACTCGATTTCCACTGACTTTTTTATTAAAAGAATCAAGAAAGTGTTTAAAATAAGCTGCAATAGATGAAATGCTGCTAGTATCGACTCCGTATATGTAGTGATAATACGATTTATTTTGAGATTTTGAAAGAAGCTTCTTCAAACCCGTTGCAAGATGTTCGCGGACAACAAAACACTGATCAGGAGGACCGAGACCTGAATCTCTTTCGATTAGACTTGACCGGACTTTGAGAGCTAAGTTATCTGTATCTTGTATTTCGATAATAGAAGAAACTTTTTGCATTTTTTATTACTGATGGTGAAGAATTGCATTTAATTAGGGTGCAGATTGGGGTTTGATGTTTCATTGATTCATAATGATGAAAAATAATTGTTCGGTTTTTTTTGCTCGGGAAAACTTTCAGGATGGGGAAATATGGAAAGTTGGCATTGAGAACAGGAATAAGTTTTTCTTGACTTCTGATCAAAGATTGTTTATTATTGAACCTGCAGCGTCTGAAGGAAGTTGCCTAATAAACAACACTTTAATCTCATCTCCCAGACTTTACACAGTCAGTCCTTTCGACCCTTTACTGCTACTTCTTCCAAAGCTATCTCAAGACACGCGTTTCCGTGAAACATCCGACATCCTTCAAGAGTCAAATCTGGGCTTTTTAGTAAAAGTTTCAATCGACTTCACTAAAATCTGCGAAGTGAAAATTCATGAATCAAACTCACATGTCCGTTTAAACCAAGACCTTCTATCCACCTGGCTGAAGTCAAAAATAACAGCAGTTCAAAGAAGTTTAACTGAAACAATTCCTTGGATCCGTACATCTTCATCTTCTGATCTTCAATCATATAAACTATCTCTGGCACTTTTAGCTCAATTTCTTCCTTTCAGCTTCATTCAGAATATTGAAAATAAGTTTAACCTGGAGAGTCTGCTGAACACTGGAAGACCTTTTGTAAGAAGAGATGAATTAGAGGAAAATAACGCTTCACTGAAACAAAAAGCAGGAAAAGACCAAAAGGGAAATGGAAAAAAAGGAATGAAAGGTGCAGAGGTTAAGAAACTTCCCAGAGGTCAAATGACTTTAAATTTTTTTAAAAAGTAGGTAAATATAAATATTCTTTCTTTTAAATCAAACTATTCCCTTTTCACATCAAAGTCCATTGTATCTACATTTCATCATTTCAATCATCAATAAATGCAAAAGGTTTCTCTAGGGACAACAGCGATTTCTCTTCTTCTCTTAAAGCCCAGCAACTCTCTAATAATCGGAACAAAGTCATCTAAACTACTCAAACTTTCCTCTCCCTACACAGAAGTCTCCAAGTCCTTAACCTTAAAACTCAATCAAGTCGAATGTCTATCTCAAGGCGAAGACGACCACTTTTGGGCATCAGGTTCCTTCGAGACCAGCCAAAACCATTCAATTTATTATTTTTCCTCAAACTTAGAAGAGCTTTTCAAGTACTCAGGCCATTCAGATGCGATAATCGGTCTTGCATTCATCAAAATAAATTTATTTTCAGCTTCAGAAGATAGAACTGTGCAATTTTGGTCGAAGTCTCACGAGTCATCTACGATATTATATGAACACGAAGCCCCGATTATCACATTTGACGGTGACCCTGTAGATGAAATGCTTGCAAGTGCAGATAATTCTTACAAACTTGAAGTTTTCTCAATCAAAGAGAAAAAAATTGTCTTTTCTCAATGTCTGGATGAAAAGGTCTGGACTTTGAAGTTTTTGAAGGGAAAAAAAAAGCTTTTGTGTGGGGACCAAGAAGGGAGCCTTATTTGTTTTGACTTGGATAAGAAAAGTAAAGATTTTCAGTTAAGTGCTCATGAATCAAGGATCAGGACAATTTCGGTTTATCAGGATTTTGTTGTTGCTGGGTCTTTTGACTGCGGAGTTTCTGTTTGGAACTGGAAAAATGAAAGGAAAATTAAGGATTTTCTTGTTCATAGTGATTGGGTTAGAGCTGTTTTTATTGATCAGAAAAATGTTTTTAGTGTTGCTGATGATTCTTTTCTTTGTTTTGATGTTTTTCAAGAGGAAAAAAATGAAGATATGATGGATTTTGAAGATAGATTAATGGATCAAAACAATGAAAATCATCGAAAAGTCTTTGAGTGTCAAGCAAATAATTACTTTGATAAGGATTTTCAGAGAGATAAAAGAGATTTTGTTAGATTCAGGGAAATTTTTAGGAATTTTTGGGTTTTTTTGATTTTTAATTCATCGGTTAGCAAGGTGTATAAGGAAATCGATCCTGAGGACTGGAAAAAGATAGTTTGGGGGACTATTGGAATAGTTTTTGTTGGGGTTTTTGTGGGATATTTTACTGATATTGGATGGGTAGTTTTGGTTTTTTTCTGTGCTGTGGTTGCTTCAATGGTTTTTTATTTTAAAGTAAAAAAACCTAAGCCAAAGTTTCTATCGGTTTAGCTAGTCTTGTTTATGAAAGCATTTAATTATAACTTCATTGAAAAGCTTTAAGTAGATAAAATATTTGGGTATTCAATTATTTCTAAGCAGCAATGTATTATATATATTATTAGCTGTTATATATGAACTAAATAAAACCTAAACTAATTAAAGATAATTATTTTGCTCATTAAGATTAGTTTTCTCCCCTTCAAAAGTATGGTTGCTAACTTGAGTAGAATTTTCATAACTTGTTTGAATTGGTTGAGAATCAGTTTCAGTCAAGCTTTCGTTGGTCTTTCCACAGCTAAAAAACAAAAAATACAAAATTAAAAGAAAACTAAACATCGAAATCAACAAAAAAATATAATTCATCCAATTTTCCTTTGATTTTTGTTCAGCTTCTCTAAACCGAAACTTGATGATTTTTCCATCGTCTCCACAACTATAAACAACCTGTGAGTCTGAATCAAAAGTAGCAGATCTGACCCAGTCACAATGAAGGTCATGAGATTTAAATTCTTCAAGACTATCGGATTTTAGCACCTTTACTTTCGTGTCAAAACTTGAAGTTACTAAAAATTCTCCATCAGGACTAAGATTCAGATGCTTGATTCGAGATTCATGAATTGATTTTGACTCTTTATGAATACTTAAGTCCGAAGATTTGTAAATAGTTAAGGATCCATCATGATCTCCTGCAAACAGCAGGTCTCCATTTAAGCTGAATTTCAAACTCCATATCTTGTGATCTAAGTTTTTTTTTTTTTGGATATTTTTTGTTTTGAGGTTGAAGATGATTAGTTCTGAATCAGAGCAGGTCGTCGCGATCAGATTTGAGGATTTGCTGAAGTCGAAAGAAATAATAGGACTATTGTGTTTATAAAGGGTTTTAGGAGTATTCGTGATTTTATTAGTTTCGATCACAGAACAATCTTCAGAAGCAGAATAAATGCTATCTCCAATAACAGCGACTCCAATAATTGTATCCTCATGAAGTTTAAAAGTTTTACACACCTTGGATGACTTGTCGATAATTTTGATTCCTTCTCCAGACACCACAAAGTAATCCTGATTAAAAATTCCCAAAAAGTCCAAATTTTCATCACCGATGTTGATTTCATCAGGTTGAGAAGCTCCAGTGCCAATTGGAGGAACAATCAGTTTTCCATCACGAGTAATTGCCAAGACATTTTTAAGTGCAGGATGAAAAACGATAGAAATAGGTCTTTGATCGCTTTTCTCATAAATCACTTCACCCATTTCGCTCTGTTTGGACATTTATAATGTAGACATGCAAGAATAATGGCATTGAGTGATACCTTTAACAAAATAAATCTAAAGAAAAAACATTCATCTTCAAATCTTTTTAAAAAAGTCTTCAAATATTCAAATTTCCAAAAACTTTTAAATCACTCTTCAAAAGCAACTAATTCAATCCTAACAATAACTAATATGAAAACCTTTCCCCTTGACAACCACCAAGCGATTTCGCTAATCCATGAAAGTACTTCCAACTACTTAATAATCGGTACAACGTCAGGTGACCTTCTGCAATACAATTTATCTAACCACCAAATAACCAAATGCATTAAAACCACTCTTTTGCAAATAACTTCTTTGATCTACTGGAAATCAACAATTTACGCCGGAGGTTCAACTATAATCCAACAATTCAACCAAGACCTCGAAGTTCTAAAAGAATTAAATGACCACAACGACTCAATTATCGGCCTCAGCATCTACGAAGACTCGTTAATTTCAGCCTCAGAAGACCAAACAGTGCGAAAATGGCTTCAAAACAAATCACAGGTGCTTTATTCTCACAATAGTCCATTGATTGCTTTTGACCTAAGCACTTCTCTATCAAAAATAGCTTCGTCTTGCAGTGATTCAGTCCTGATCATATTTTCACTGAAGTCGAATAAAGTTGAAAAAGAAATCGTTTCCCTTTCAGACAAGATCTGGAGTCTTAAGTTTATATCAAAAAATTCAACTTTACTTGCTGGGGACCATTCAGGAAACATTGTCATTCGAAGTTTGCCTGATTTTTCAGAAATACAGAAAATAAGTCTTCATGAATCTCGAGTTAAATCTTTAACTGTGAGTCAAGATGAGGATTTTTTCCTTTCTTGCAGTTTTGATCAGACAGTTTTAGCCTTTCAAACAAGTGATTATAAAAATATTTACAAATTTGAAGAACATCATGATTGGGTCAGGGCCACTGCTGCTTGTTTGAAGGTTAAAGAAGAGAGTTCTTGTTATTATAGGAAAAAAGAAAAGGTTTATACTGGGTTTAGTGTCGCTGATGATAAAAGTGTTGGAATTTTCGAGTTTCAACGGGAGGATATTGTTGAATGGAACTTTTGGATTTTTGCTTTTTTGGGTGGGATTATTGTTTTTGTCTTGGTTTATTATGTGGGATTTGAAGGGTTTAAGTTTAATGAAGGAACTGGAAGTGTTGTGCATACTGATTTGATTGACTCTCAGAAGAACTTCATTCAGACAAAGGATAATCAGATTATTGAATCAGATCAAATTAAAATTAATCAGGAAGTTCAGGGAGATAGTCACAGCGATCAGAGAAAAATCGATTTTGTGAAGGAGGAACAAGTCGGTTATCAGAGATTTGAAGGTGAAGGTCTTTTGAACACTCAGAGTTCTTCAGAGGAAATAAGAAATCTTCAAGAAATTACACAGAGTTTTATTGAAACTCAACTGGAAGATCAGGTTGAAGATAACTTTGGTGGTGATTTAAATATTCTCAGCATTGAATCAGAGCTAGGAGAAGCCTTGCTCCAATTAAATAACGAGGTTTAGAATAAGTTTAGTCATATTCTTTAACATTTTAAATCAATCACCGTTTTCATTAAACTAAACTTTAGCCTAAGGAGCTAATGTCTCTGCTCTGAAGTCTTGGTTAAACTATATAAATTAATTAATATCAACTTTCAGCAGATGAAAACAAGTATGTACAATGAAAGAGGCTTAAGTTAAAAATAAATCAAGATGAAAGTGCTTGAACTGTAAGTCACTTGCAAAGAGGTTCACTGCAGGCAAGAGTCTCACTTCATAAAAGACCTCTTCACAAAATCTCTTCGATAATTACATTCCCATAATTCTAAATTATCCTTCTCTACCAATTTATTAAAATAAAGCGTGAAATCCATCTCCTATTTTCACAAACGATTCATATATTTCTTAGTTGTTAAAAAAACATATACGAAATTAATCCGCTTTAAATTGGTTACTCTCAAGATATATCTAAATCAGAAAAAGGGAAGATAACTCTATATTCCTTACAAGAAAAGAAGATGTTTTTGCATATTTCGCAATGTCTATAAAACAATGTCAAAAAAACTGGAACAAGAAATCGTGATAGAATTTACAGATTTCAAGCCTACCTGCATGATAAACATAAAAAATTTAATTTTATGTGGGTCTCGAGATGGTCAGCTAGCAATAATTGACATAAACAATAATCACAGTAAAAAAGTTGAAAAGACGAATCTCGGGTCAGTCGAATGTCTTTTAAGTGATCCTAAAAACAATATATTTTTGGCAGGTGGACAAAAAACAATACAAATCTTTACAATAAACGGTTCTGAAATTAAAGTAAAAAAAACACTGGAAGGTCATGATGATAGTGTTATTGGTCTTGGAATTTTTCAGTCTAAACTAATTTCGGCTTCTGAAGATTCTAAAGTCTTAAGATGGGAATATCTGAGCTCAAATGAAATCAATCCTGAAGAAATTTATCAACATGACTCGCCTATTATTTGCTTTGATGTTGAACCGAATACTGGAAATATAGTTTCTTGCTGCTCTGAACCTAAAATGAAAATTTTCATGGCAGATAGACATTATAATACGAGAATAAATCATGATGTTATTGATTTAGAAACCAAAGTATGGGCTGTCAAGTTCTTGCCTGAAAGCATAGGAATAATTTGTGGAGAACATGAAGGTAACATTTTCATTCTAAAAAATAATGCAAAAGTAAAAATAGTAAATTTTCATGATTCCAGAGTGAAGTCTTTATCCATAAGTTCAGACAACAGATATATTGTATCTGGAAGCTTTGACCAAAATATAAAAGTTTTTGATATAGATTTAAATGAAGAATCAATAGGAGAGGGTCATCGAGATTGGATAAGATCAGTATTATTTATTTCCAATAATAAGATAATATCTACTGGAGACGATAAGCAGCTAATTATATGGAAATCCATTTTAGCTCCAAGAAAAAAAAAGAAATGCTGTTCCGCTTGCTGTTCATTATTTTGATCTAACTTAGTAAATCCTTATCATTCGATTATTTCCCTTTTCGATCCAAATCAATTAAAATAAAATTCAAGATTCAATTTTCCAATATTTACACACCATCCTTAAAAAAACTCATAAATCAAAAAATAATTAATCCTCTAAACCTTACCTTAAATAAAAAAATCATCGAATCCATTAAAAATCTCACTTCACTCCTCAGCCAAGCAAAAATCCTTATTTTTCTCCTTAGAAATAACATCATAAAACGCGACTCCATAAATAGGAACAACAAGAGTGCAAAGCGCCAACAGTAAAGTCATAGCAAAAATCATAATCGAGGCCCTTTCAAACCTCTTGACCAGTACCTTCATTCCTAAAATCCCGACACAGCTTCCAACAAGTGAAGAAGCTGCGAGCCAAAGCGAGTAGCCAAGATTCAAGCTTCCTGAAATAGAATGTAAAATAACAGCAAGAGACGACGTTAAAACATACAAAACACTTGAAGTAGCAACAACGACCTGAGGGCGTAGTCCTAATTTAATCATGATGGGCGACATGACGATGCCTCCTCCGATGCTAAGTAATCCAGCACTAGTGCCAGCGAGTAAAGCACAAGTGAAACAAATACAGCTGGGAGTATAATTCCAGATCATATCATAATCATCGAAATTATACCCGACACTTATCTTCTGATGGGTCCTTGACTTCAAATACCGAATGATTCCAGCAGAGATCACTAAAGCCAAAGCGATAAAAACATAAGTCGCGTCCCAATACTCTTCTTTGCAAAAGTCAAAACCCGCGATTGACTTCACCCGAGGACCACCTCGAATGAGTGACCCAAGGACCATGAAGAGATAAACCGCGAAGATCATTGAAACCAACCCGGGAGGAGCGATTTTTTTTTCACTTTCAACTATTTTTTTTAAAGGTCGGGCAATTTGGTCTGAACTTACATAAACCACGTTTTCTACTTCTTCTTCTTGGTTGTTTTTTAATGTCTGAGCTTTTTCACGGTTTTCTAAGGCGTAGGCTTTAAATGCACCTGCTGCGGCTTCGAAGGTGATCCATGCAAGGATTAATGAAAGTAATGCGAGGACTGTCCAGGATGGGGAGTATTGCTCGATTAAGACTCCGAGCGTTGTTCCTAATAGCAATGGAGTTATTGTTACTATTAACATCTCGTAGTCTATTGCTGGCTTTTCTCTTGTTGGGTGTCGTAATGTTAGTCGAGAACTTGCACCGAGTAATGTACCTGAGAAGACTGTTATTTGGCATAAGGACACCGCTGACGCGGTGTCGAAGTTAAAGATCACTAGTAGGATTATTGTCATCAGTGGACCACCGCCGAGACCTGAAGCATTTGCAAAGGCACTGACACAAACAACAAGCAAAGCTCCAACTATATCAAAAATACTCAAAGGAAACAGCGACTTATGCAAACAAGTTCCATTATCACAAACCTCCTCCCTATGACAAGCATTATCCGAAGAGCATGCAGCAGCGAAATAAACAACCCAAAAAATGAAAATCCATTTGCCCATGATTTATCTCATCTAATATTAATCCTGGTCAATAAGCTTGACAAGTTCAAGCGGTCCTTTGATATTCCCACTACTAACAAGCCATTCCCTAAAGTATCCCTGAATAGCCATATGCAATCTTTTTTCCTGTTCTTCATTTAAATTCGCTTTACTGATCATATTTTGAATACTTTCAAAGTACTCTTCTCTAATTTTTATCGCGTTCACAAACTCTTCAGGAGTAAAGGCCAGTCCAGGGTTGATCGAATTAAAAGAAGTTGGCAAGACCAGCTTATAAAAGTCTTTCGGTTGCATTAAAGTGAAACCTTGTCCTGCGTTTTCAGTGTTCATCTCGACTGGCGAGGACCAGTTGTGAATGCACTTCGGGTTTGAAGAACTTGCAGGAATTCCGCAATTTTCCATAAAAACTGGTAAGTCGGGGATGTTCACGTTGAATGGAGCCAGGTTCACTCCTCGGTTGTCGCCGTAGAGCACAAGGGGGAAGGGGGAGTAAACGTGAACTGTGGTATCAACGCAGTTGCCTACTCGGATTAAACTGCCAAGGATTACTAAAGTACAGTTCTCACATTTGTCCATTGTTGCAAGTCCTGATACTGATGATACGTAGACTGTTACTTCTCGGCAACTTAGGATTGAAACTTGTCTTACTCCTGCGTTTACGTAGATGTAACTCTCGTCACAGTTGCAGATTCGCAGGTCTCTTCCGTTACACTCTGAAGCATTCTTCAACGTCACTCCCTTACTAAGTCCATTCAAACTGATGGCATCAGTCTGAGGTGCCTCGACCGGCGAAAGCAATTTCTTAGTGATCCAAGCGCTGAGTTCTTCCAATCCAACCCTCGGCTTCGCATTAAAATAAGGAACATATTTGCAGAGAGGCTGATCTCCCTGAACGAAAACAAGGCTCAGGTGATTGAAATCTCCAGAAGTGATCATCGGGTTGTTTTCATTCATATCTACTGCCACAACCTTCAACAGAAGTTTCAAATGACTCCGGATGAACTGATAAGCTAGCTGAATGTCTGATGAAGACTGGGTGAATAAAAAGCCTCGCACTGCCTTGGTCCTCGGAGAGGCTCCTGGACTTGGAAAGCTGCTGCCCAGGTTGTTGATTCCTGGGTACTCACTGTTGAATTTTGATGAAAGACTTGACGCTTTCTCCAGACTGAGACGCGTAGTCGTTGTGCTGAATAGCTGAAGCACCAAGAACAGTGAAAACTGCTTCACATCAACAACTGGCTGTGAAGGACGGCGAGAGTAAGCCAGATGACGGAATATCTCAAAGTAAACGTTGGACTCTTGAAGTGAAAGAGAAAGTTGCTTTATCGCCGCCTCTGCCCATTGTGATGATGTAATTTTGCCATCAATTGAAGATTGTTGTAAGGTCTTTACTAGAGATAGCAGAGAAGCTTGAGTAAGTCTGTGGGGACATGAAAAGATACCGTGCTCGAAGATGTCCATTCGCAATTGGAAGTTGTAGTCTCTTGACATATTTATTGTTTAACATGATGAATTGGAAATGATTTCACAATAAATGGAATTGGATATTGTGGAATGGATGTATAATAAACCTAACTATAAAGCAAAAGCCAATTTCTAAACCTATCATCTAAAAATTACTATTTGTAAAGATCAATTTCATCATCATCCTCTTTTTTTCTTCTAATTCTCCCGACCATCTCATATCCTTGATCAAATCCTTGTTTTCCTCTTAATTTTCCAACAAGCCACAAAAAGGCCATTCCAAGTGCAAAGTAACAGAAACAATAAAAAATAGTGCTAAAAAAACTGAATTCTTCATTTTTTGTAACTTTTTCCACATTTTCTGAAATTTCCTGAACCAAGCATTCTCCCATTAAATTCTTAAAATACCCTACAATGCAATCCTGACATTGTTCTCCAGTATAAGGTTTATCACAGACACATCTATTTTGATCTTGTTTTCCATTTCCACATTCAATTCTAATAAAAGTCCTGAATCTAGGCATTTCAACATCAGGTTTAGCAAAAGCTTTTTGTTTTTTAGTGAAAATAGCCATATCAAGTTGAATTAATTTGTAAGTTCTTTCAATTTCTAAAAGGTTCGAATCGAACTCCAGACTCCATTTCAAGCCTTCTTTGTCCATAGCTTTGATTAACTTGGCAAGGACAAAACTTTCACTAATTCCTTTCTGAAGAACGAAAACCTGTTTCAAATACTGTGTATTTCCTAAAGCATCAACAAGAAGTCCTTCATCAGTGAAAGCCTGTTCACTAAGTTCAATTGTAACAAACAAAGCATCAGATTGAACAACTGTAACAGGCCGATTAGGAAAAACAGTTAAAACCTTAGCATTTGAATCGATTTCAACTTCACCAGTGATTTCCTCACAATTTCCACTAAAAGTTTTAAAGTACCCGACATTACAACTTTCACAACTAACTCCTCGATACCCTTTATCACAGACACAATTTTTACTTTCTTCTTTTCCATGTCCAGAGCACTCAGCTTCATTTTCCGCTTTATCAGCGACTTCAACTCTGATTTCCTGTCCTTCAAACATTTTAAAAGGCTCTCCTGAGGCCGTGAAAATGAGTCCAGGTACCATCTGAACAATAAAAACTTCTCCATATTCCAAATCTCCAGTAGCGAACCTAAGAACCCATCGATTATCCCCTTTAACCAGCGGCATGGCGGTGAAAGCCTTAATAACCTGATTTCTTGACTTAAGAAAAAAGCTATCAATTAAAGCTTGCGAATTAGCTCGAGTGATTTTTTCATTTTCTTTATTATAAGGTGCAGAGGTGAGCCTAACATACACCCTGAGTTGTTGAGTTCTTTTCACAGGTTCTTCAGTGTTGGTCTTCACTGAAAGGACTCGTGGGTCTTCGTCTTTCAAGCTGATGCAGACGTTGCGCTCCATCACGAAGCCTTCAAGGCAGTCGAAACAACTGCTGCCTGTGTAAGGGTCAGGACATTTGCATTCAGACTCAACGCACTGGGCCTGGGCGGCAGGGTTGCATCGACAGGGCCAGGTGCAGTACTTGTGGACCAGCCCGTCAGTCTCAACCTTGCCCTCCACAGCGAGTTCATAACAAATGTTCGCTGAAAGGCTCCCGGCAGAGAAGACCAGCTTGACACGACTTGAAGAATCAGGGTCGATCATGACTTGATCAGGTTCTGTTGTCATTTTTTCTGATTTTAATTTGAATATTAAGTCTTTTTCTTTCACAGGCTTGGAAAACTTCAAGGATAGGATTAGGGATGTTAATGAGTTGTGAAATTTAGATTCTGTTGGAGTTACTGATGTCAGTTTTGTTGTTTTACTTGAGGAGGTTGGAGTAAATTCTAAGGAAAAGTCGAAGGGAAAACAGGAGGTTTGGTCTGGATATTTTTGGATTAAGTGGTTGGAGACTAGCCCCTGGGTGATTAATAACTTGTAGGTACCTGGGGAAAGAGTCACTGCTTCTAAGAGGCTCCCGATGTTTGAGAAGTCTTGATCCTGGTCGAACAGTGAACTTGTCCAGACTGAAGAAGTGATGATTGAGTCTTCATTCCAGATCTCAAGACTCAAGTCATTTGTTAAAAAGTCATAAACAGCTTCCACTTCAAGAGTCCCAGCTTTTTTTACTTTAACTAAAGACTGAAACACAAACTTGCTGTTTTTCTTGCCATTTGAAATAACTCCTTCAGGTAACTTATCACCAATCATCCACTGGTCAGAAATGACCAGTTCATCATTTTCATATAAATAAGCAGAACTCAAGTCAAAAGCTGTCGGAGGCAAGAGATGACTAAGAACCTTGCATTTTAAATGATTAGAAACTGAAGTCACTGGCTTTATCTCAATAGACAAGTCATAAACTGTGCAGCCTCGACCCTCGACAATGAGATTCATGACTAAAAAGTAAGGAAGGTCTTGAGGTGATACGGAAAACACGAAACTCGCGTATTTTGACTTGTTTTTTGAGTAGCCGATCGGGGAACTAAAGACGTTGTTCTCGTAAACTGCGGACTCGATTCGGAACTCGCCTTGAGACACTGTCAAGACACGGACTATTGAATCCTGCTGCGCCATGAATGTTAAGATCTGCTCGGGTTTTTCTCTTTCAAATGTAAATCGCCCTGTGAATGAAATGCTACCGTCACTGTGCTGAGGACCTCCGTATGCTTCGGCATCTTCTGATGTTAAACTTTCTGGTAATATTCCACCTTCACATGACTCGCTGAAGACTTTGAAGTAACTTAAACTTAACTGCCAGCAGATGTTTTCGAATGGCTTATCGTTTTGAAGTCTTAGGAAGTAATCGCCTCGCGGTAGACTGATTGAGAGATGGGCGAATGAATAGTCCTCTGTAGCTTTTTTAAGAAGCTTTTTAGACTTGTCTATAAGTTCAACTCTCACAGGACCAGAGTACAGAAAATCATATCCAATAAATATATCAACCTGAGAAGACTCATCTAATGATAAAAGTATTTGGTGATTAAGAGAGCCGAATAAAAGGAAAGTTTGTTCAGTGTTAAACGAAAGTGATGAAGGAAGAGTTTGACTTTTAGTACAAGAAAAGAGGTTCGATGATGAAAAATCAGATTCAGGGATAATACCAAAGTTTATGTCAAAGCTCGGGCAAATCGATGCACTTGGCAGGCCGAATAAAGACTCATAAAGGATTTCCAGCAGATATCTTCCTGGACCTAATTTTCCTGACATTTTATTCTGGTTGGATTGAATGTAGTCTGCTTCTTGAATTCTATAAATTTGAAGACTGAATATGATACTTGGGACTGGGGTTATCGATATTGAGAACAGAACTGAATCTGTCACTTCGAAGTCAATGAAGCTCTGAGCCATGTAGGTGTCCATCATTAGGGTTTGGTGCCAGTCTAGCCTGTTATTTCGGATCAAACCGATAACGTTTAGACTCTCAGGCAGGTCAGGATAAATGCAAGTTTCCGAAGTTTTGATCATAGAAGTAGCAGAGTTCCAAAACGCGACATCTTCCATAACAAGACTTCCCTTAAAGCTAACACAAGTTCCAACAGGACTAGAAGAAATTTCCTTAACAACAAGTTTATAATTTCCAGTCGCAAGTGGAATAGGATCGAGTTCATATCGATGAGGAGCTCGATAAGTGCCCCATTCAATGACCTCATCGCCATTCTTAACAAACATGACAAGTCCCGCTTTGGCAAAGTTGATCAAAAGATGTCCAGTGACCAAGGCATTCTCAGCAGTGACTTCCAAATCAACTTCAGCCAAATACTGCGTCTTGCCCTGTTTAAAAACGACTTCAGGTTCCAAGTTGATAGAAGACAAGCCTTCGTCCATGATGAGTTCAAAAATTCCTCCAATTTCCATGAGTCTTTCATAAATAAAGCCCTGGTCAAGTGCTTTTTCGTTGCAAGTCTTGACATCTTTGAAACGAGTTAAAGGAAGAATTTCTGCCAATATTGAGTAAGTCTGACATTTGTTGCCTTTTGGATAATAAGAGATCTGTAAACGGTAAGTGCTGTGCTGGTCTAACTTGACTTGCATTAAATAAATAAAAGGGGTCTGGTCTTTTACCTCTTCGATTTCATCATCTCCTTTAAATAGAGTTAGAATCATTGGTGAGTCTGAACTTTCAACAAGAACTCTTAATAAACTGGCACTTTCTAGGTAGAATGTGGTTGAATCTGTCACGTTGTTGAAACTATTTGGAGCTACCACTTTTGATGCAAAATAAACTGCTCCTGGCATGAAACTTACTGGTGTATCCTTCGTTCCAAGCATATCTAACGTGTTCAAAGTCTTAGGAAGCAATCGAAAGTCAGTATCTTTACATTCCCAGCTTTCAATCGACTTCGCTGAAGTAGGAAGAATTCTCACTTTCAGCTGAAAAGCCACACATTTTTTAAGTATTTTGAATGAAGAATCAGAGTACTGCGCTGTGTAGGACTCACCATCTGCACTCAAAGACTTCGCAGTTGCTGCAGAAAGGATGTGAAAGGCATACTTCCCTGGCTTCAACACATGAGTGAACGATTTTCTGTTTTGATCTCCGAGTTTCAAAGCGTCGTCTGAACCTTCTACAATTTCTGCATCTTTTGAATTCTTATCAAGTTTTAAAAGCATTATTGAAAGAGCTCCTGTTATGAAATCGCTGTGAATTTCGAAGTAGGCAAAGGCTAGCTTTGGAACGTGGAAGGTCACTGCGAAGAGTCTTTCTTCACTTTTAGATATGCTTGTTAAAGGCAGGGTGTAAAAAGTGCTTGACGGGTTAAGTTGTAATTTTTCTTTAGCTATAATTTCCTTATTATCCGAAAACCACTTCTTCAAGTTCTCAGAAGTATCCTGGCAATCATCCAGGTCAAATTTCTTATTAAACATAATCACAGCGTCCTGCGGTGAGATTCCAATTTCAACCAAAACAGTTTCACAAAACTTAAGCCTTGTATCATCAACAAAGCTGTTAACAAAGCTGATCTCAAGGTCATAAACTCCTGGTTCAAGTTCATGAAGCAATCCTTCAGCGCCTCCAACTGCATTACTACTTCCAACAAGTGACTTGCCTGAAAAAAGACTTAAATCAACATCAATTCCTTGAGGTTCAACGGTGACTACTCGAAAAACTGAAGGTTTTTCTATTGTAAAGGATGTGGACTGTTTCTTTTTAGAAAAATCAGCGAAAATCCAGTCGGAATACCGCAAAAAACCTTCAGAGTCCTGAAGAAAGTCGAGAGTGTCAGGCAAACGGCCAGCGTCGCAGTTAAATCTGTCTTCTTTGGCGATCACTGATTCGATTGATAGGTGAAGGTTCAGCTCTAGGCTTTTTAATTGGTTTAACGATTTTAACTCGTCTTCGAGAAGGTCTGCGAAGATGCTGATTGTGTAAGTTCCTTCTGAGAGGATCGTGTTTAATGCTAACACGTTTTTCTGGCTACGGCGGCCGAATAAACAGCTTCCTTCTTGGCATTTTTTACGGTTTTTCGCCTTTTCACCGGTGTTTAGCATTAGTCCTATACTGCCCCCTGAGAGGAATTCGTGGTCTAGTTATGTATTACGGAGTGCGAAGGTGACCTGCCACAACCCAGTATACCCAAAATCCTTAAACAAATCTCCAATTTTCGGCACACTAAGACTATACTTCTTAATCAAATTCTTACTCAAAGCCGCAACAGGAACCCTAACACTCGGAAAAGTTTTAAAAAAGCTAGCAGTCGTATTAAAAGTACTAAAAGCCTCACTAAGATCAGGAAACTCCAAATCCCCATTCTCAAAATCCTTAAAAATCCCATCCAAATATCCAAAACTAGCGACAGCTAAATTCAAAAACCAATTTGGTTCCTCACAAGCAGCCGTATTAGAACCTTGCATTTCCCCAGACCCCTGCACAGCAAGTTTAATAGAATAAATTCCAGAAGCAAGTTTAACTCCAAGCCTGGCAGTGCCTCCAGCCTGAGCTTTTGCTTTCTGAATTTCAGTATTTTCCATCCAAATCGAGACTTCAGCGGCATGATTTAAAGGTTCACAAGTCATTCTAAACCAAGAGTCTTCTTTGATATCAAGTCTGTATTCTTTATCAGAGGACAGAAAGTTGCCGAAAGCTTCTAAATGGCCTGTTGATGAGAATGACTGTGAAAAGTAATCCAAGGAAGGAGGAAGGGAAGGGATTGTGCAAGCTGAGACTGAGTAAAGCAAGACCCAGAGAACCATTTATGGCGAATGGTGAGACTACCCAAATCATTTAAATAACCTAAACCACGATATAGTAAAAATCAGCGATTGGACCACAGACTGTATCGCATCGGTTGCTTTGGTGGTTTTGGGCAAATGTCGAGTTCACGAATGTCCAGACGGCCTTTTCAGGACCCTCGATGCTGGGTACGCAGTCTACGCACTTGTAAGTGTGGGAACCTTCGTTCATGAAAAACACCGTGTATTTCGTGTCTTTTTTTATTTTCACTTGGTGCTCCATTACTACTTTGAAGATTGAATTTTCTGGGTTGTTTTCCATTGAAACTCTTTGGGTATGTCTGTAGAGAATGCTTCCTCCTGTTGTTGCACCTTTTAAAACCTGAAACTCCTTAATAGTTGTTTTTTTATTAGGCTTATAAGGAGTGCAAACCCCGACAGCCGTAAGTTTAACATCCTTATTAACCGAGAAAGTAATCGCATCAATTCTTTCCCCAGTATACCTCCACTTAAGTGCCCTAGTAATATGAGTCCTTCTAATACTCCTTTCAGCCGGGTTTCCAAGTGAAACATTGATGCTAGACTTAATAACCTTATCAATATTTTCCTCAGGGATCGAAACCGTCAACTTACTAAAATTATAATTTTCAAAGTCCAAAACATTCAAATGATTCTTCGTCGAATTTTGAACTTCCCTAACTTTCTCAACAACATTATTCTGATTCCCAAGTATTTTAACGACACTTTCATAGTTATTCGAGACCTGATCATACATATCAGTGATATCCTGGTACTCTTTATTAGCTTTTTCAATATAAATCTGATAAATTTCATCAAGATTAGCAAGCATCTCATCTTCACGACTCATAAGAATTTCTTTCATTTTCGTAAAAGAAGTGATAAGAGAGATATCACTTAAAACCTTGCTTTCATGATAATAATGCGGCGAACTAAAAGAGGAGACCCTATTTCCCTGACGTGTCAAATTTATCAGATTAAGCCAGGCAAAAGTCTCCGAATCAATAGAAGTCCTCAAGTTGTACTTCTTGTTTTGAAGAGCGATGGCAAAGATGAACTCATTCGCATTAGAGGAAGGAACAGGGAAAGTGTCAACAATCATAGACAACTGAATCTCCATCGTGGACTTAGAAGACTCAGATTCTCCCTTGAAGGTCCTAAGAGATGTAGAAGTGAGAATAAGCCACCTCCTTCTCCACTTCTTCAGATATTTCGAGCACTTTTCGACCCATCCTGCTTTTATTACTTGTGTTTCCATTTATATAGCTTAAGCAGAACCAGGGAGATTTGAATAGCAGGATATAAAGAATAAATGGAAGACCTGCTGATTGACAACAAGTTTTTAAACCTCGCTTTAATTGATTCCATAGAAATCCTGGGATTGTCAGTCGAAACTCTTCACAGTGAGTTCTAAACAGCCTTGATGATGGAAAGTAAAACATCTGCGCCTCCTGAAGTCCTTGTCCAGTTGCCTCCACGTCCACAGGTGATGTCTTCACAAGAACTAGACGTAAGAGGTATTTAGATGATCTTCACTGACCAGGAGGCAAAACTGGAAAACACACAAGTCACTCCTCGATTCTTTGCTAATAGTTTAAATAACGAAGAAGATATCACCACTTATCTTCATTGTTTATTTGTTTATGAAGCTGTCACTCCTAGTCTTGTTGATTCCAGCAAAGCTCGCTCGTTACCCGCTGGCTTTTTTGACTTCATCACAAGTGACAGAGATCAAAATGACTGTAATATGAATGGAGTCTTTGTACCTGTCGTTATTTGCATCAAGTCAAAAAATAACTTTGTGGATTTTTTTAGAAAGATCTTGAAAAATATTTACTTGTACCTTGCTGAGGTTTGTTATGAGGACCGGCAGCTGGAAGCTGCCGTGAAATCTTTAGAGTTTATTAAATACTGCAGTGTTCTCATCAATGACTGCATAGTTCCACCTTACGATATGAATTTTTCAATGAAAATAGGAAAAGAAGTCTTGTTTTTTCCTTTAGAAAGTAGAACACGTGTTAGTTACAATGAAAGTGCAGTCGCGATTTTAATGGACCTGGTTGATATCCGTCATATTATTGACATCTGGGAGAACCTTATGAATAACAAACATGTTTTTCTAATGAGTTGTGATGAGTACCTGCTATTTCTAATAGTTGAAGCTTTTAAAAGTCTTCTTTTTCCTCTGAAATGGGAAGATAAAGTGATTCCAGTCCTTGCACCTCACCTGATCGATATCCTCGACTGTCCTTTTCCAGTCCTTATCGGAGTCAACACCTCGAAAATCCCTAAAGAATCCGCCTTGGAAAGACTTGAAGAAAAAATCATTCTCGACATTGACTCAAACATCATTTACTTCGAACCTTCAACGAATGGCTTCAACCCAGAAGCAAGACCGAAAAAAAAAATAAAATACGATGAAATCCTCTGCGAATGTCTTAAAACTTCAATGTCACTCAAACTTCAACTTGCTAAAACTTTTTATTACTCTGACCCAAAACGTATCGCAATAATTCGAAGACTTGAAATGGAAGAAGCTGTCTGTGATGCCCAGTTCGTCGCAAAAGCAAGAAAACTCTTGGAACTTGACTGTAAAGAAAAAAGGGAAAATTTGTTTGTGGATCTTGTGAAAGATGTGTTTTTTTCTGTTATTCTTGAAGGACTTTCTGAGTTTGAACTTTTCATGGAAAAAAAAAATGAAGGGCTTTTTTTGTTTAATAAAAATCGGTTCAAGGAAAGTCAAGGTTTTTGTAAAAAGTGCAAATCGGGGACTTTTTGGGTTGGCGTGACTGAAAACTCGAATTTTCAGCAACTTGTAAAGTACTTTAAAAAATATGATGAAAGTAACGTAAGCCGGTTTACAGAGATTGTAAAACATGCAAGAAATCCAAGTTTGTTAAACTCTTCAGTCTTTAATTTCACTGTTGTCCCTCAAGTTTCTTTTGCAAATTTACTTGAAAGTCTTGAAAAACTTAATGAAAACAACGACCCACAAAAAGCTTTTTCAAAAGAAACTACTCGACAAGTGATCCAAGAGCTTCAGGAGGTTTTTAATGACTTTCGATTTATTTCAGAAGATTCTGAGTTTTATTACACTGGCCTTGCCCGTAGAAACACTTTATCCTTCGCAACTTCTCGAGAAACGATTGACTTTCGCCAGTTTCCCAGAATTTTTTACGGAAAATTCGGCCTAATCCGTACTTTAAGCGCTTTAATCTCAGGAATTTCAACTGAAGACTTCAGTCAATTAACCTTCATAAAAAAAAGTCTAGAAGAAGAAATTTCCACAGTTAAAAAAAACGAAATTTCCCTTCTAAAACTTCTTTATTCCCTAAAAAACGACAGAAAATTCCAAGATTTCCAGAAAATAATTGAACAGTTCATTATTTTAAACCAAAAAAACCCTGAAATGCTTCCAGCTCATCTTGTTTTTTTTTATTTAGATAAAGTTTTCGAGGAGAATCCAGTTCATGTGCAGATGTTGGTCTCCGTTGAAGGAAAACTTGGAAGAATAGCAAAAGACGTCGTTACCAGCAAGACCTCATCAAGGAAAGAGTCAGACGACATGTATGATAAAAATGAAATACTGAAATCGTACAAATCTCTCAGATCTACAAGTGAGAACTGGGGAATCATGAAAATTAGGATTTAATTAATCTTTAACAAGGAGTTCATAAATGGATGCTTTGAAAGGAGATTTGAACAAACAGCACAATTTAAAACTGATGAAACAACGCACTTTATGGGCAATTCTTAGTACTTTAGGTCGAAACTGCACAGCAACAAAATCTGATAACTCAAAGCATTGTGGTTTGATTCACACACTGTGTAAAAAAGGGCTGCTTCTTTACCGAAAATCACCTGGAGAGCCAATAAAAGAAGAAATATCATTTGACTGTTTAATCTCAGTGGAAGTGAAAGAAATCCAAGTTGCAAACAAGCACAAGTTCAAAACAGACAATGAAATATCAAAACAAAATAGAGTACAAAAGAGAGTTCTTCAGCAATGGGAAGGAGAAGACTCAACTCCTCTTAACTTTGACTTGAAAGACTATAAATCTTGGGATCAGTTCGAGACGAATAAGCAGAAATTTGGAGTGGTTAGCACTTATGATGAGAACCTTTATACTACTCCTGTACCTAGACTCTCGGAATTAACTGATGAACAACTGCAAAGGGCGAAAATTGTTGAAAAAGAACTTGGAGTCTGCTCTTTGGAAAAGGAAGAGAATGAAATGGATGAAGAAGCTCAGTTTGGAGCGGTTTTAGGAAGTGGAAGGTATGAAAATTTGAAGAAAGAGAAGAAAAAAAGGAGGAAAGATGAAACTCGTGATTTTCCTAAGGAAGGTGTTAAAAGATTCACAAATACTAAAAAAAATTTAACACCTTGTAAAGAGGAAGAGAAGGGTGAAGAAAGGAAAAATACTGAAGAAAGGAAAAATATTGAAGAAAGGAAAAATACTGAAGAAAGGAAGACTACTGAAGAAAGGAAAACTACTGAAGAAAGGAAAACTACTGAAGAAAGGAAAAATACTGAAGAAAGGACTGAAAATAACGAAACAGTCGAGAAAGTACATTTAACTACAGAAAAAAATAAAACCTGCACAACAGTTGTCGAGTTCTTCATCAGCTCCTGGGGCAAAATCCAAAAACCAAAATAAATTCAAGACATAAATAATTACCCATCCTAAACTAACTCAGCAACATTCATAGGCATCTCATCAATCTGAATCGAATAGTAAAGTTCAATATCTCTTAAAATCTTAGTTTCCTCTTTCTTCACAAAGTTAATCGCAACACCTTTCCTTCCAAACCTTCCACTTCTCCCAATCCTATGAATATAAAGTTCTCGATTAGTAGGCAGGTCATAATTAATCACTAAAGAAACCTGTTGAACATCAAGTCCTCGTCCCCAAATATCAGTCGTGATTAAAACTCTACTAGACCCACTTCGAAAGTCTTCCATAATCGCATCTCTTTCCTTCTGAGGCATTTCGCCATGCATGCTTGAAACAGTAAAATTCGCTTCTCTCATTTTTTCAGTAAGCCAGTCAACTTTAGCCCGCATGTTGCAGAAGATAACAGCCTGGGTCACTACGAGAGTGTCGTAAAGGTCGCATAATGTGTCGAATTTCCATTTTTCTAACTCGACTGCGACAAAGAACTGACGGATTCCCTCGAGAGAAAGTTCATCTCGGCGGACTAGGATTTTTATTGGTTTTTTCATGAATTTTTGAGTCATGTCTAAGATTTCTTGGGGAATTGTGGCGGATACTACAACGCATTGAGTGTTGAAGGGAAGGTAACGGTATATGTCGTATACTTGGTCTTTGAAACCTTTGTTTAGCATCTCGTCGGCTTCGTCGAGAACTAGGGTTTTTATTGAACGTGTTCGTAAGTTTCGACGGCGGATCATGTCGAAGACTCGACCTGGGGTTCCGGATACTATGTGGACTCCGTGGTCTAGTCTTCTTGTATCTTCCGCAATAGTCTTCCCCCCAATACACGCATGAACTTGAATATTCATGCAATCCCCTAAAGCCATAAGAACCTTTTGACTCTGTTCAGCCAGTTCTCTAGTAGGAGATAAAATCAAGCACTGAGGTTCATGAACATTGAGATCAATCAAATTCAAACATCCAACACTAAACACACAAGTTTTTCCAGTTCCAGACTGACTCTGAACAATGACATCTCTTCTTGAAATGATAGGAACAATAGCTCTTTGTTGCACAGCAGAAGGTTTTTCAAATCCATAAGAATAAATACCTTTTATCAGGTCTTCACGTAGACCCATTTCATCGAAGCTTTTGCAGACTTTGACTTCTTCTGAGCTTTCAAAGACAAGGTTATTATCCATTATAATACATTATTTACGACTTTTCATATACCGCGCGTGTTCAGCCCTTCTTGCTTCAACGAGACTCAGATCACTTAAAATTTTGCTTCCTGAGTCCTTGGAGCCTTTAGAGCCTTTAGAGCCTTTCGAGCCTTTTGAGCCTTTCGAGCCTTTTGAGCCTTTTGAGCCTTTTGACCCTCTTGAACTATTTGAACCTGTCCGCTTGTGTCGAATGACTTTATCAGTGATGTCTCTCAATCGCGATAGTGACGATAAAGAACTTTCACGTGCTGGACTCACATGGCGAATAGGAGAAAGTTGCACTAAAGACTTCATCGACACTGAAATCGCTTTCGTGTCACTTCCTCGAAATGAAGTGACCAGGTCTGCTACTTCAATTGTCAGGTCTTTTTCTTGGTATTTTGCGGAGTTATCGTGTTTTTCTTTCAGGAAAGCCAGAGTATCTCGGATTTTTTTCAGTTTTTCATCATTTTCAAGAGAATCTTGGGAAAATTGGGACTCGATGAATGGCTTTAAAGTGTTTTCTGGGTCTTTTTGGAACTGGTTCTCACTTACCATCCTTATTTTCCTGGAATAGTGATTGAGGAGGTTATCGAAATAAAGAAATAAAGTCCCTGGGTTCCTTTGAGGAGGTTCTGGACGTGCTTTAAGGAATTCAATTCTTTGATTCACAACATTTTCAGTTAATTTCCTCACATTTTCCCTTTCCTGCATGACGACAGCTCGAGCCAGACTGATTTCTTTAAGTTCTTTTTTAATCAACATATTAGTTTCATCAAACTCTTCCATAATTTTCCTAAGATCCGTATTATCCCCTTCCCAAAGTTCTTTAATTTTTTTCAAATCCCCTTCAATATCCTGAATATCTCTATAAAGTTCTTTACATTCATATTCAAGACTCTCAACTTTCTGATTATCAATCATAAGAACCTTTTCTTTAAAGCTCTGTATTTCAGAAGTCAACAAATCCTGCCTTTCCTTGACCTCAAAATGAATTTCCGCTAAATCTTTCCTAAGAAGCGAAATCGTTTCTTCCATTAAAAAGTTCTCATGATGAATTTTTTCCCTGACAAGTTCAAGTTCTCGAATCTGTTCAATTTGCCTTTTAACTTCTTCAAGTTCTTCATTTTCTGAATTCGCCTGAGAAGAGAACTTTCGGATTTTATGTTCGAGTTCTTGGTTCGAGACTGTTGTTTCTTCTATTTCTTTGCAGAGAGATTCATAGATTTTAATGTGGTCGGATTCCATCAGCTTTACTTGCTTTGTATGCATATCGTCTATTGTTTCACGAAGAAGAATTTCTGGACTTGGTGGGAACTGGTCAGGTTTCAGCTTTTTACTTAAAGCGACTTCTGCTTCTTCTAAAAGCGACTCACCTTTAGGAAGTTGTCGAAGCATCTCTTGAGTACTTTCAATGAGAAGTGCTGGTCTTTTTACACGATCTTCAGGTTTAGAGAAGTTTTCTAGCTTTTTGTTCAGGTAAGATGAAAAAAGTTGACTGTCTGGACCACGTTCTGGTTTTTTTGGTTTTAATTTTGATAGATTTTCAGGCTTTGGAGGGACTTTTGTTGATTTTTTCTTGGTTGGAGATTCTTGACGAATTGGAATTTGCTTTTTTGGGTCGAAGACTTGTTGGGGGAAATGATTTTTTGAGGAATTTTGGTTTTCTGGTCTTGGGTCTAGTTTTGAATCGGATTTCTTTTTGAATAGAGCTCGGTACTGCATGTTCACAACTCGCCATTGTTCGAAGGTTTCTTCTTCGTCTACTCGTTTTTCTTCGAGTGGAGGTGGATTTATCATGTTGAGTTGTTGGGGCTGTTCTCGGTGATTTCTTTGGAAAATTTTACCTTTTTTGTCCATTTATCCTGAAGGAGAAATGAGGAGTAAGGGGAAAGGATTTTTAGTTAAGGGATTAATGATGGAGATTTGAGAAATTTGGATTTTCGATCAACTTGGTGAAATCTGGAGTAAATTTAGAGATGATTTGATAGATGATACTCTTTAAATACAATAAACTTTCAGTAAATCTAAAGTTTTTAGATCTAGAAATTTTCAAATATCAATTTCCTCATATACTTGATTTTAATGAATTTTATACAATTTGAGATTTGTAGTATTTTCTATTCTTCAAGTATTTATTTATAGAGTTAACTAGTTTTTCCTTGCTAATGAACAAACTTTGCATCTAAGATTCTCCGGACCATTCCTAGCCTGGCATCGAGTGCAAGCCCAATTAGTTGTTCTTATTGGCGCGTTTAAGTCTACCACTGGAGCTGGTTCTTTTTTGACTTTACTGTCATCGAACTCGACCATTAAGTAAAACCTGATACCGTCTATGCATTTCACAGCTTCAAAGTAGTCTTTTTCATTGCTGATCTTTTTTTTTAGTCCATCATCGTCTTCATAAAAGACTGATGTTAGATGGTAGTCAATATTGTAAGCTTCTTCAATACCTTGCTTCATCTCGTTTAAGGACTTCCAAACTCCAGTTTTTTTAGTGATTTTGTTGTTGTGGTCTAACTCTATCGGGTGATCTGTTAGATCTTCGAGGAAAGCTTGAACTGTTGCGTAGAAAGGCACATTTTCGACCATTTTATTGTCTTTAATCTTGAAGAAGGAAATTATTGTTTACAATAGATCTTTGTGGGAGATTATTGATAAGCATTATGTTTATGTTTATTTTTTTATGATTAACTTAAAGGTTGTCTTTTTATTTATAAGAAAATGAATTAGATGATTGATAGGATGATAATCATTTTTGATCTTTAATATTTATTTGATATATTCTGGATTAGATTAAAGTGATTGGGACTATTTCTTGTAATTTATAGATGGCGGTTCAATTTCTTGAATGATAAATTATTTTATTCCTTTTGTATTACCACTTCATTTAATATTTATGAAAAATATTTCAATGAATAAACTGTTTACAAAGTTTCCTGAGAGTTTCTATAGAAATAGTTGTTATTCTAAACTAATTTACTCTTTAATCAAAAAAAATCTCACAAACTCTCACAAATGATACTTATTTACTCGATCATATTATAATTTTGGTAAGTTTTCATAATGAATATTAAATTAACTATTAAGTTTCATCTGCTACTTAATATTAGTTACCATAATTAACATAAATCCTCTTTTTTGCATCAAATAGTAAAAATTCTAACAAATAGAAAACATTTTCATATCCAGTTAAATTATTCATAGAAAAATAAGTCTTATATCATATTCTAAAATCACTCAAAACATTCATTTATTAATAATTTTCCAAAATCATTAATAAATCTCGAAACCTTTTAAATTATCCAAACCTCCAACAAATTCATAAAATCTAAAAATATCACAATCAAAACTTACCAAATCCCTAAAAATTCACCAAACCCAATTTTCAAATTCTCTAAAAACATCAAAACTATCATCGAAATGATTCCAATTTAAATTACTTCTTCCAATAAATGGGTAAGTGTTTAACGAAAGCAGATCGCCCCGAAACCAAAGAATTATCAACAATAGATTCAAAAACCCTATCTTCCGACCATTTCAAGCCTCTAAAGTTGATCCAAAATTTCCCAAAGTCAGAAATAGCCCGAAGGTCAATAATGAGTTCATTGTTAAAATCCCCTTTATTCCGAAACCTCTCATCAGAAGACTTAGAAAACATTTTAAAAAAAGTAAACTACTGTGTTGCCGAGGCAGACCAGATGATATTCACTCAAGGCGACACCGGAAACTTATACTTTATAATCAACTCCGGCCGAGTGCAGGTCATAGTCGATGGAAAGCCAAAAGGAATTCTAGAGGCCGAAAGTTCTTTTGGCGAAATGGCTTTATTATCAGATTCAATACGAAAAGCAAGCATTTTAACTTTGTGCAAAAGTTCATTTTGGGTCTTGACTGGCGAGGACTTTTGCAAGTCTCTTAAAAGTCTTTACAGGGTGAACTTCGACCACATCCGACAACTGGTGTCGAACTCGATTGTCTTCAAGAACTTGAATGATGCCCAGATTGACTTGATATCAAAAATCGCCATTAAAGTCACTTTTCAAGATCAAGAAAAAATCATCAGAGAAGGTGATAAAGGCGACTTGATTTATATTTTAAATAAAGGCTGCGTGTCTTTTAAAAAAGAAACTGAGGAATATATGAGGATCTCTAAATCTGGAGATATCTTTGGTGAAGGTTCTTTGTTAACTGGAGACACTCGAAAAGCGACTTGTGTTTCAATTGGACCAAGTGAGTTGATTTCAATAAATTTCATGAATATAAAAAGCATTTTAGGGCCGAATTTAGAGACTTTGTTACTTCAAAACTTATCAAAGAACTCTTTGACAAGTGACAGTTATTTAAACTTCCTGAGCAAAGACTTCATCTTAAAAATCTGTGAGAACCTTGAATGGAAAAAATACAAAGACTCTGAAATCGTCCTAACAAAGACATCAGAGCATTTTTCCACTCTTTTCATTATTTGCACAGGCTGCATCCGTCACGTGACTAATCCCAACTCCCAGATCACTTCTTACCAGGTAATCGGACTCAACAATGAAAACGAGCAGATCATGAAAGAAGGAGACTACATCGCCTTAAGTGAAACAATTGTAAGTCGAATTGATTTAGAAATGATTAACCAACTCTTGAAAATCGACTGTTTTGAACTTATAGGAAAACTTGATAAACTGCGTTTATTAAGAAGTATTTCTTTTTTCAATTGTTTAAGTGAAGAAAGTGCGAATTTTCTTGCTGAGAGAATGAAAGAATATGTCGTTATTCCTGGAACGAAGATATTTAATTGTGAAGACCGGGGTGGAAAAGTTTATATCGTGAAATCTGGAGTTTTTGAAGTTTATAATTCAGAGAAAAAACTTGTGAGGATTGTTAAAGGTTTTGAAGTATTCGGTGAAAGATGTCTTTATGAAGAAAAACGCTCTGCTAGTGTGATTTGCATTGAAAAGGCTGAGATGTACAACGTGGCTCGCAGTGATATTCGAGGACTAAAAGAACTACCTGAACTTATCCAGATCGCTAAAAGAAAAGAGTACTACCAACGAAAAGTCAGTCTTGATTTCATGAAAGTCGTTCGTGAGTATGTCTCAAGTCAAGGAAGAAGAAGGTATTGCATTAAAGACCCTTTTGATAAACTTAGATATGAACTCATCGTCATTCCTATGGCTTCTCTTGATTCGAAGAGGGAATGCTTTAAACTTATTCAAGAAAGAGATATCATGATTCAAATTGAGCATCGACAACTGGTGAAACTAGTTTGTTCTTCTTATAATCATGATAGTGTCTTTTTTATCACTGAACATATCAAAGGCAACTCTTTGATTTCACTTCTTCCTGTTAATCTAAAGATCACGAAGCATCTCGCCCTGTACTTCGCTAAGATGATTGAATATCTTCATGAAAAAAACATCGCCTATCGTGACTTCTGCACTGAAAATATCATCATCAGTTCAAACGGGATTCCTTATCTTTACAACTTCAGATCAGCGAAAGTAGTTGAAAACAGGACTTACACCCGGGTAGGCAATCCTTTTATCAGGTCTCCTGAAATGATTCTAGGAAGAGGTTATACTAAATCAACTGACATCTGGTCTTTAGGAGTGGTTTTATTTGAACTCGTTAACAATAAACTACCTTTTAAGATTCAAAATAATGACTCGCCAGTTGAAGCTTATGAAAAAATTTTAAATCTTTCTCATGGATTTAGTGATTTTATTCATTTGGATTTGAATAAATTGCTGGAATCGATGCTTTCGACTAGTGATTTGAGAATTGATGTTAGTGGGATTTTGAGGAATCATTGGTTTTCTGATGTTGAGAAGGATTTCTTGAAAAAAAGACCTACCTTGTGTGATAATGTTTTTGGAATTAAGGTGAAAGAGGAAAAAAGGAATAAGAAAGTTTTCAAGGCTAATAAATTACTGCAGGTATTTGGTATTTAGACTGTTTCTCAACTAATTATTGCTGAAGATGTTACGAAGTTTAATTGGGAAAAATACTTTTAGGTAGAATAAGATTATTATGTTGAGTGGAAAGAGAGTAAAGGGTGTATGAACAGTTTGTAGGTTTTATATAAAGTTTAGGGTTTTAGATGGTTTTCTATTTATAACTTAAATATTTTCATTTACTAGGTTAGATTGTCTATTCAAAGTGTTTTTCTAATTATTATGATTTAGGCATGTATGATTCACAAATACTTTTGTTAATACGATTAGATTGAAGAACTTCAAGCTGCCCTAATTTTTGAAGAAAAATCAAATTTTTTATTACCGGCTATTTGGTTTTTTAGGATTTTCTTATTAAACTCATCCTCATATAATATGAAAGTGATAGAAAATATAAGCTTAGCTTTTAGTATTCTATCTTTCATTTCCTGCATCATTTTCATAACTTTGTATCTAGGTTCCAAATCAATCAGATCAGCTATTGGTATAAAATTTATTCTATTCGTGCAATCTCTGAATATAATCCAAACTCTAGATTATTTTTGGTACTATTCCATCAGTAAAAAAAGTGACTCAATCTGCAATTTTTTTATTTTCTTCCTGCGATGTCCAATGCTGCTCGAAAGTATCATGGTAAGTATTTATTTCTACTTCCTTTATGAACTAGCATACTTTAATTCCACTCAGAGTTCACTGAAATTATTTAAAATTTGCCTGATTTCCTTATCCTTCAGCATTCTTGAACCTTTCTTATGGATTTTTCTTGTCGAATATGTTCCTCCAGACTGTTCCCCTCATTTGATAAACCCGTGGTACTTTGTTTTGATGATTTTTGACATTCTTTTCGTCATTTTTAATTTGACTTGGTGTTTTTATTCTGCATTTAAAGTTTTGCAGAAGCAAAAGGAAAACTTTCGAGATTCGATGAATAAAGAACTGGGGAAAAAAATTTATAAAATTCTTTGTTTTCCTGTTATTATCTTGGCTTGTGTCATGACTGACTGCTTTCCGCTTAGAGTGATCTTGAAGGAGGAACAATGGGTTTACTATTTTATTAGAGGAGTATTTGGAATTAATTATCAAGCTCTAGGGTTTTATAACTTTGTTGCTTTGATGTTCACAGAGGAGTTCAAAGAAGGGGTAAAAAAACATATGAAGATAAAAAGTGTTCGTGATGAAAATTCTATGATAATAGGGATTGATAGTAGGTACTTAACAACAGGGATGAATTTAAATGTTTCACCATATCAAACATCTTAAATTTTATTTACAAATTATCCTTTAACACTTACTAAAAGTCTTGATAAAGCATTAAAAAAAGTAGTCTAATTTCAAGTAAAATTATTCTTTGAAATTTCACTGTGATATATAAATTAAAAATAAGCAAAGTATTTTGCAGCAATCAACTAAAAACTTTCGTAAAGATAGCAACAATCTATCCTTTTCTATTTAAATATTACAATCCCTTACCTGATAAACCCAATCCATTTCTATCGAATCCTTTCCAAACCTATCCAAAATATCAAGAAGAATCGCTTTAATAATTAAAACAAACTGATCTCTCATTAAATATCATTGATAAGTTATCCTAAAATCGAAAAAGTCCTAAAGCTAAACCATTCAATCCTTCCAACAGCTCTCTCAATCTCACTTCCCCATAAAACCCAACTAATCCCTAATCCCATCATTTCAAAGTCTCGAAAGAACAAAAGAAGCCATGAGTATCTCCCCTCCAATAAATCAATGGACCCTGGAAAAATCTATCAATACTCTCCAAAGAAAAAGACGAATTTTTCCAGACAAGACGATCCTTACTTCAGTCAAAGCGTTGACGGTTTATTTACATCAACATCATCAAACCCCGACTCTTTTCCGAACTTCGGACAGAGTGGCTACCTGGAACTTAGCGGAAGTGGCGACTTGGACCTGTTCTCGGTGGAGTCGTCTCTTCCGAACATATCAAGACTAGCTCGAACTCAAGCAGGAAGCAAGAAAATGCAGCAAATCATTGCGAAAAGTCGTCCTGAGGAAATTGATAAAATTGTTGATTTCGTAGCTGACATGATGGGAGAGTTGATGGTTGACAAGTATGGAAATTATATGTGTCAGACTCTTGTTCAAAGCTGCTCTGCGGCTCAAAGACTTAAACTTCTCAATGGCATGAAAAATAGCCTTGTTAGGATTGCTTGTGATCCTAAAGGAACTCATGCTTTGCAGAATTTAATTGCTCTTGCGAATTTACATGAGGAGGAACAGATTTATCAGCAAAGCTTTGTGGGACATATTGTTAGACTTGCTAAAGATCAATACGCGACTCATGTAATCCAAAGACTTCTAGTAACAGTGAAAAACACTTACTTCATCATAAAAGAACTTCTAGGCCACGTTCAACACCTAAGCATGGACAAGCTAGGTCTATGTGTAATAAAAAAATGCGTGAAAAACCCACAAATCTTCACCGAAGTCCTCGGAAGTTGCTTAATTCTAATGCAAGACCCTTACGGAAACTACGCGATCCAAACCGTTCTCGAGACCTGGAAAGAAGAATGCGGCTTTGAGTTCGTTTCAAGCATTCAAAACAAAGCCGCTCAACTCTGCATCCAGAAATACGCTTCGAACGTGATGGAAAAAGCAATGAAAGTAGAAGTTATTCGAAAAGCGATAATCAGAGAGCTGATCAATGAAGACAAACTCGACTTGTTGATGGGGTCGCCTTACGGATGCTATGTTTTGAAAACTGCTGTCCTTGAAAGCGATCGTGAAGAAAAGGTTGATTTGAAGAGAGCCTTTGAAATGCTTGGACAGAAACTTCATAACAGCAAACTTCAGAGTCAATGGGAAGAAATTTTCAGTATTTTTAGAGGGTTTTAGTTAAGTGGCATTATATAGTTAATCGATTAGGAAGTAGAGAATTGGGAATAGGTCCGTGTATCGGTCGTTGTCGGTGTCTTGGATTGAAAAAAAAGAGGGATCTGGGGTTTTGAATAGGAAGTTTTTAGAGCCTTGGATTATTATTTGAATTGAAATTTCTTGGGGAAGCTCGACTCGGATTTTTTCGCTGAGGATGAAATCGAAAGTTATTTGTCCTGGAATATGGGGAATTATTATATCATTGTACTGGTATGGTGTATCTGCAACGTTAATAAACAAACTTTCAATGCAGAGAATCTCATTTAAAGAAGATACCGACCCAATACCAAGTCCTTTGAGATTGATATGGCTTCTTTGCCCCTGTTTAAACCGAGCAAAGTAAGTTTTATAAGAGCATTCATTATTCACATGAATTTGAGAGAAAAATGTTTTAGCCTTCAATCCTTTTTCATTTAAAATCCTAATTTCTTCAGCTATTCTATCGTAATCAGAAATAATTCTTTCCTCATTTTCCTCAATAATATTAGGTTGAACTATTTCATTCGGATCATTGATCTTAGCCTCAGAAAAGTTAGCAAAATTTTTAGACTTTCCAGCCTTTTTACTAGAAATTTGTTCATTTTTTTGTGATTTTCTGAATTCTGGGTGTTGAATGAAAATATAATGCTTTTCTAGGACGCTTATTTGTTCTTCACAGGATTTATTCATATTCATATCGAATTCTTTAAATACTTCGTAGAGTTCCGTTTGATAGCTTTGAACCCAAGGAATCCCTTCAAAAAAGTTAGCAAAATCATCTTTTCCAATTTCATTCATAATTTTCTTACTTTTTTCAATCAACAAAACAAACTTCTCTTCACATCTATTTTTGATTGTTTTAATAGTTCCCCTAAGTACAGGATCATTTCCAACTTCACATTTTTCACATAAAAGTTGATTAGTCCTTTGGTTTAATGAATTTCTCTGAAAGTGATGAACAGGACAAAGAATATCTTCTTC
The DNA here is from genome assembly GCA_006503475.1 of Stentor roeselii. NCBI lineage: Eukaryota > Ciliophora > Heterotrichea > Heterotrichida > Stentoridae > Stentor > Stentor roeselii. The sequence continues at coordinate 175,326 of RSEH01000002.1, forward strand.
AAAAGGTATTTCCTTTAAATTTACCTTCACCTTATGTAATGGGCAAAATTTCCCAATTTCTCTCAAATAATTAAAGCATTGTCTACAAACAATATGTGCACAGCTCAAAGAAACAGGTACTCGAAACGCATCGAAAGTTTCATAGCAATAAATACAACAAGTCTTCTTAACCTCATCAGCCATAATAATAATAAATTCAATTCTTATTAAATACAACCTATCCTACTTTATCATTTCCACCAATAACCCTTTTCATATCCTTGAAATTTTCCACAATTTTTCTCTTCTCACATTCTTTTCCTTGTTTTTCTTCCTTCTCCGTCAAAGAATTTTCAAGGAAGTCTTCATCTTGCATAAACTTGATAAAACTATGCCTAACACTTACAAAGACTCGTCTTCCTCAGCCTTGACAAGAGCGACTTGAAGTTTCTTGACAAGTTGTAAAAGTTTCATTTCTCTTAACTTCTTGAAATGATTATTCTTGAGATGAGACAAGATTAAACAACTCGCTTGTTGAAAACTGTTTAAAACTTGAAGAGCAGCTGAAAAAATCAGATTTTCTTTTAAAAAGTTCTTCTCAAGGCACTCAACGACAAAGTCAATATTTTGACTTCTGACAAGCCACAAGTCAATCTGCCGATTTTGTTTTAAACTTAAAAAAGACAAAAGTCTCAGAATTTCAACTGTCAAAGGGCGGTTTGAATGGGTTAAAGTCTTGAATTCAGATATGAAATGTGAAGAAGTCACTTGTTTTATTAGAGATTCTGGGTAGTTTTTAAGGTATTCAGAAAAAATTGAAAAAATTTCAACTTGGTGGTCTTGAGATACCATTGAAAGACTTGAAAGTAATGAAGAGAATATTGTTGAGTTAAAGTGGTCTCGAACTTGATCGTTGAAAGGAGTCTCGGGTGTTAAAAGCTGCTGAAGTAGTTTTGAAAGGAGTTGAATTGTGCTGATACTTGAGCTGGAAATGAAGAGATTTGTGAGGTTTATCATAAATGTTGAGTCTTTTGGAAGAAGTAAAGATTTTATTTGGTCTGGAAGGGATTCTGCTAGTCCTGAGATGTACTCTGCAAGGTACTCAACCATCAGGTCTCTTTGAACGCAGGTGGCTATGTCTTCCAGGACTGTTAAAACTCCAGCATTGAAGAAAATAAGAAACAATCTACCCCGTTCTTGCAAATTTAGAGCTTTAGACATGACAAGAATTTCTTTAAAACAAGTAAAAGCTGTAAATTCTCTCGCCTTCATTTTTTCAGTTAACTCAACTAAAACCTGTGAATTACAAATCAATTCCTTCAGCAAGTCCTTCGAAGCCTCCTGAATAAAAACCATTAAAAATGCAGAAGACTGTTCATCAATATGTCTTCCAAGAGCAGTTTCCTTCAAAAACACAATTTTATTAATTTTCTCAATTTTTTCCTTTACCTGAAGACTAACCCCAAGTAAATTATTAAATTTCGACTCCTGGTAAACCTGATTCAAATCAAAAAAAATTCCGTTTAAAGTCGGGTCATGACTAAGTCCATTTAACACCCTGGAAAATTCTTCTTGACTAACCAAAAATTCAATCATTTCTCGAGATTGCGTCAAGACTAGATAAAAAATTACCCAAAAATTTATAAACCATGAAAACTATTCCAAGTTTTTCTTTATCGTCTTTTGGGAGTTTTTGTGAAAGTTCTCCGAATTTCGTTACGAAATTCGATTCGATTATGTTAAAAGCGAGTTTTTGACTAGGACTGAAGTTTAAAATGTACAAGATTTCTAAGAGGTTGTCTGGTGTAGGACTTGGAAGAGATGGAATTTCGCTTAGGTCTTCGTCGCTTTCTAGATCTTCATAGCTTCGGCCTTGAATCGCGCAGATTTCAGAAAAAAACTGGGAAAGACTTGCCTTGTCTGTGAAACTTAAGGCTAATGACTGACCTGACTCGGATATCCATGTTAAAATAGTTTCTCCTTGTTTGTGGTATATTTCTTGAGATACTTTGTAGAAAAGAATTGTTTTGTATGGGTCGTCTTCTGATGCTACTGAAACTGAATTTGACTCGAATTCTAAGTAACCGATTCCTGTGTCTTGCCAGTCACCTTCTTGGTTTTGATGAAAAACTTTTACCTTCCAGATGTTGTTGCTTGAAGCCATTTAGATTATCTAAGATTTTGGGATTTTTGTTCTTTGGTTTGATCGGATGCTCTGAAAATACCAGAAAATCTCACCTTCATCACAAACATCTCCAAAAAAATTCCAACATCTCACCTCCCCGCTAAAACCCAAAATCTAAAATCACTTAAATTCCCATCAACCCATATCAACCAAATCCAAAGCCACCCTATTAAAAATGCACCGAGAGTTAGATTCAGTCCTATACGAAGCAGTGATCCACTCAATCGACTACTCACGCCTCCGAAGAAGCAACTCAAAATGGGAGTCAGAACAAATGACAATCTCTGCAATTCTCGAAAAGTTCCGTAGTCCAAACCGGATAATAATCCAGATAATCCGAGACATTAACGGCCGTTCAGCTTTGCTGATGCAACGAAAACGAGGAGAGTCAACTTTTATCTTATTATCAGATTTCATTGAAAGAGTGAAAATAAAGAGAAGTCTCGAAGTCTTCCAACTGATTTACTCAATATGGACCTCAGTGAATCCGAATCACATAAAAACAATTGGAAAAAAACTCTATCGAAACATTTTGCAAAGTATCAGCAAAAGTCTCGTCGGACACTTCAATGCTGATGACTTGGAACACGACTTGGCCCTTGATTTTACTGGAAGCAAAGAAATCGTCTTTTCGCAGTTCTATGACTCGATATTTGAAATCGCGGACAATGCTGTCCGCGGAAAAGATCTTCAGATGTTCGTCCCTGTTGTTTATCGCATACAACAGGCAGTGCTTAACTCGCCTTGGCTTAAAAGCATGCAGCCGGCGTTTAAGACCATCAAAGACCCGAGACCCACTTATCATTCGTGGATGCTTCCTTTTTTGACTCAGGGAAAAACTGAACACTTTGCAGAAGAGATCTCGATGACTTTGATTTAATAATAGTTATGAATTCGTTCTAATGTCGCATTAGTGACGAGAACCTCGGCTTTTGCTTCGATATTCTGATGGCTCGGAACTCTCGTACGGGTCTTCTTTGACTGTTTCTAGGTGTCCTTGATGAGCTTGTAGTGAAGTATATGCCTTGGATTTTTCGATTTCCATGTGATGTTCTTCGCCTTTTTTACCTTTTGTCACTTCTTCGTTGCAGCAAAAATTTCCCATTATTTATTCGAATTTCACTTTGCTGGGAGATTTTTTTTGATGGGAAAGTTGATGTTGTGAAGGAGATTTTAGAGGATTTTTTTATTGGGAGACTATGGGTTGAAGGATTTTGATGAGATTGGAGATAAGTTTAAGATGATGTTTTGAATGAGGTTATTTTGAATGAAGAGAAGTTTGAATAAATTGTTTAAATCTTTCGAGATTTGTTGATTTGAGGAAAATGGTATGTTTATTAACCTTACCTCGTAATTATTTGATTGTAATATGTCTATATTATAAGAATAGGAATAATATGACGTCACTTAATGTAGATATTTATAAATGGAAGAAGAGTTCTGCGAGCTTCTTAGACTTAGAGCAGTTCCTCATTTGCTTAGCCCTGATCAGAATAATATTTTGCTTAATTTGGATGGAATCATTCCAACTGTGTATAAGGAAGGAATTCCCTCCAAGTTAGTGAAAGAATTAGAAAAACATCAAAAGATTATTCAACAAGCAGATAGAGTTCAATACTACACCCAAACTTTTCAAGGAAGTCCTTTACTTGAATCTTCAGAAATATTCGTCACTCTTGAACTTTTACCACAGCCTTATGTTTTATATAATGCTTCTGAAAATGATCAATATAAAAAATCAACAATAAAATATGCAATTTATACAGTTGATTCACCATTTGCTACAGAAACATTACAACAAATTGAGGGTAATATCAAATTTAATCCAGATGATATCTTTCATGCTGAGGTGACAACGAGCATTGATATCAATAACAAAAAACTTAGTTCAAATTCTAGATTTAATTTAAGTACTTTACTGCCTGTTCAAGTATTTTACACTCTTATGTTTGTTGAGTACAGGGGAAGAGTAGTAAAAGTTTTGGTTACCAGAAACAACATAATTTTAAACGATAACGGAAGAGTCGGTTCATCTTTAACCAGAATCGCCATATCAGAGAACTACTCCGAAAGAATCAACAATTTCGCAGAGATTTTTGTGACTTTATCAAATACCATAAGAAAAGACTACCTGGGATTCGATGAAAATAGTTTCGAAAATCTAGCATTAGAATTAAACGGGGCCAATCCGAAAAGTATCGAGTTTTGGAAAGCAAAACTATTTTATTTTATTTGGGACTTGTCTGGAAGACCTCAAGGTGACCCTAATTTTGGAGGCAATACTTACAAACATCATTTGACGAAATCTTGGGAGGAGGCAACAAACAAAATCGTTTTTAACTGGAGTACTGAGTTCCTCAATCGATGTTTTGACCAGATCCTGAAGTTGATCTTTGACTACATCAGATCTATTTAGTCGGTAATAAGATTACTTAAATCATTTTACTCTTTATTCATCTACTTCTTCTTCTTTGGCTTTACTCGTCTTCCAGGCTGGTTCATCGGCTCAGTCTGAGGGGCTTCTTCAAGAGCGATTTCTTTGAGCTTGTCTTCTTTTCCAGCTTTTACTGAAGAAATTTCAGTGATTTTTTTATCGAGTCTTGAATTTTTCATCAGATTCTAAGTTTTTCTTACGAAAGTAAATTCATAAAAAGAGATAGTCCCAGCACCAGTCATGAAACCTTGAACGTCTTCTAATACGTAAAAATCATCTGGATTCATTTTCATCTTTTTTTGAGCCTTTACGAGAATTGCTTCATAGACTAGCTCGATTGGAGGATATGGGTTTAAAGCTTTTCTCTTGTAAATATTTTCGAGACTTGAGCATAACATTGAAATTGTGACTTGGCCATTTTCATAATCTCCACAAGTGAGTTCCAAGAAAATTTCTTTAGTTTTTTCCATGAATTCCGAGTAGCAAAAGAAAAGCTGAACACTAAGTCTCAGATCTTCCAAATCAAACTTATTGAAAAGAACCGGTTCCTGAGACAAAGTAGAAGGAAATGAATCAGTTCTTGTAGAAGGATAATTAGGATGTGGTTGAAGTACTTTAGCAGCTTCAGCGACAAGAGTTCTCGGAAAGTCAGAACATAAAAGACAGAGGCACTGATGATAGTCGAGAGCAGTGACGACTTTATAGTAAGGAGATGAGTGGAATATCGACGTCATCTGAGTCATAAAGCACGACCGGTTGTATTGAGATGATGAGATAAAACCGTGGTCTCGGAGAAGGATGTGCTCACCTCTTAAGGCTAAGGAAAAACTGAATGATTTTTACTATTCTGAAAGCACTTCTAAAGGCTTGTCTTCCCTCCGGTCTAGAATCACTTTTACTGCATCTTGGAGGTATATCGAGATTTTTGAGTACTCGATGTAGTCTTCTGAGGAACAGGATAAACGCTCTTGGTCTTGAAGCTTTTTACGCTGGTAGTTGAAGATTCGAGGATATGGTTCCATTCGATTTTTATTTGAATTGTTTTGAGTTTGGATTTTTGGAGGATTTTGATGGTTTTGGTAAGAGTTAGATTTTGGATTATAATGAGTGATATTGATTATGTTATTTTTATTTCTAGTATTATTTCGTCGGTCTCTTGCTTTAGCTTTATTGCGCTTTTTTATGGATTTGAATCTATTAAGAATGGGGTGGGATTGAGGTATATTTTAGTTATTCAAGTTTTGAACCTATTGGAATCGTTTTCTTATATCATTCATCACTTTTGGAATTATAAAACTATTGGATGCTCAGTTTTTTATGTAATTCTATGTTTGTGCACCCAAACTCAAACCTTTTTGATTGGTTCATACTTTTACTATTTTTATCGACTAATTTTCAGAGAGGTAGAAAAAGACAAAATTAAAATCTATCTGCACGTACTCTTCTCATTTTCATATAGTGCTGTTGAATCAGTGCTACTTCTTGTACCAATAGGAATAAAATCAGATTGTTCTCCCAATAGTTCCCATGAGTTGTTTAACATTCTTTTATTTATAGATACTTCCATTCCTATAATCAATCTTATTTGGTGTTTATATGCAGGATTTAAGATTTATAATGGTCAAAAGCGAAACTTCAAAGCTTCAAAACAAGGGCTGAATAATCAAATTTGCAAAATATTAAGCTTTCCGATAATAACTGTGGTTTGTGTACTGCCTCAATGTACTTTAGGAAAAATATATTATAATAACATAATCACAAATATAATTTGGTTCAATTTTCAGGCTCTAGGATTTTTCAACTTCATTGCTTTATTATTTACAGAAGAGGCTCGTACTATTTTTAGAAGAAAATCAGGGAATAAACAAATAAAATTGAATAAATTAAAGAGAATCTACTTGTGAATCAAATTTGAAAAATAGATAAAATTTACTTAAGTAATCATCAAAGTTTACATTAAAGTTTGAATTAATATATGGTAGCATATAAAAGTATTAATTATTTTCATCTTCTTCTGATATTGTCCTTTGTTTTGTATAAAACTAAAGCCTCTTTTTTTCTGCATTTTCATCAATATTACCTGTGAATCACCTCAAACTTTTTCAAAGATTTTTCATGAAAAAACTGCAGTTTAATTCATTATTAGATGTTTATTTCAATCGAGTGGTATAAATAAAGTCAAAATATTTAAATATAAAAAAATATAAACTTTTAAACATTATGTCAAGAAATATTGTCTTAAATTTCTAGAAAAACAATATATCTAAAAAGTTTCCTCATCTACTCAGTATTTAATTTGGATTACTGAAATTTCAACTAAGATCAAATCATGATGAATTAAGTTCAATACATAAATCTCAAAAAGTAAGAATAAAATCATTCATTTGAATATAAGACCCTTATAATTAAGTTGTAACTTTTAAAAATTTTAATTTTCAAAATTTTGACTTTAACTAGCACTATACTTTGCATCATTTGATTTTACTAAATTTTTCAATCAAAATGATTAAATCTTTACAAAAATACTTGAAAATATGGTTTTACTGTTGTTAATCACCACTCAATTAGTCCTAAGCCTGAGGACTGAGTTGATTCCCTCAACAGGAGTTCCTCCAGTTTCAATGAAAGGCGCCTGTCTTATCAGCAACTCTTCAGAAACCCTTTACGTCTTCGGAGGACATGAAAAATCAAATAAAGTCCACAACGAAATTTACTTATTCGACCTGGAGGCTTTAAAGTGGTCTCAAAGCATTCCAATAAAACAGTTGGAACCTACTCCAAGATATAGCGCAGGTTGTTTCGCATATGGAAACTCGATTTATATCTTTGGAGGCAATACGAATTTCGGCCCGGTTAATGATTTATGGTCTTATAATCCGATACTCATGGAATGGACTGAAAAAAGTCTTCCAAATGGACCTAGTTTCAGGTACTTGTTTTCTTACTGTAACTTTGAATATGATGGAAATTCTTACTTTGCAGTGTATGGAGGATGGAAAAATGAAGGTCTTAGTAGTGGACTTTTTATGTAATCAACAATTAGGCTAGATCTTGAAAATTTTACTTGGACTAAGCTGAAGAATGGGCCTATTCCTTTAGCTGGGAGTTCAATGATTCATATAAATGATTCTTTGATCATTCTTGGAGGACAATCTGGAAAATTTGAAATGAACAATTTAATTCTAACCTATAATATCACATCTCAAGAATGGAATTCCTTTGAACTAGATGGCTGGCTTCCTCGATCCCATTTCGGAGCAGCTCAAATCAAAGAAAAGATTTATTTTATGTTTGGCTGGAACGAACAAAAATTCGATTATGAGCCAACAATAATGTCTTTCGATTTATCTACTTACAAGTTATCAAACGTATCTGTCACTTATCCTTCATCATTACTTGTGCAAAACTATGGATTCGCTTCTGATCAAAATTCACTTTATATATTCGGAGGTCTGTCATCATCAGGAGTAACAAATACTCTGATTAAGTTTTCATCTGAAACTTTTTCAGTCATAACAAAAAAGTATTCATCTCCAAGAAACTTGATGAATGCAAGTCTTGTGAAAATAACAACTTTTCTTTACTTGTTCGGAGGAATGTTTTTAGAAACAAGGTTTAACGATTTATGGGTTTTCGACTTACAACAAGCGAAATGGACTAAGACAAGGTCGTTTGGAGAAATTCCATCTCCTAGATCTCATCATTCAGCAGCTGCAGATGGTGACATTATGGTCATTTTTGGAGGGAAAGACGCTACTCAGTACTTTAATGACGGTTACCAGCTGAACACAATTACACTTACTTGGACTGTCCTCAAATATAAAGATTTAAACCCAAGTGCAAGATTCAATGCGTGCATGGTAATGCGACTTCCTCTAATTTATATTTATGGAGGAGAAACTTTGAGTGGTTTTTCATTGGCTCTTTACAAATACAACATCAGTGATACAACTTATGTCAGACTTACAGATAGTAGTGGGTTCACCCCAGGAAGTGGTCAAATTTGTTTCTTGAATGAACAAGGAGACGAGTTGCGAGTACTTTATGGTGCAAGTGATGGAGATGAACCTCTTGGATATGTTCAAAGCTTCAACTTTACAAGTAAGAAGTGGAATACACTTTACGATCCAGAAAAAAATCGGAATGGTAGAGCAAGACCAATAATAGTAGATGTGAAAGGAAATTATTATATAACAGGAGGAAGCACCTGGGCTACAACTCCAAGAAAAGAAATTTTGAAGCTTACCATGAACAACAAAACTGCATCTGAGATAGGAACTTTAGATCGAGTTGCATATCTAGCTCCAAGTGCACGATATAAAAATAAGGTTTATATATTTGGAGGAGCCACCAATTATAATGACCTTATAAGATATGATGTCGCAATTCGAGACTTTTTTACTTTTGACTTGTTTGACCTCTGCACAGATGATTGCGAATATGTGTGCTCAGAAGGTTCATACTACAATAAAACTCTTAAAACATGCGAACTTTGTCCTCCTGGAACATATTCGCCTTTTAGTGGTGCTGATTCTTGCTTGAAATGCTTTCAAGGGACATACAATGATAAGTTCGGAGCATCCAGTCAACGTCAGTGCTACCCATGCAACCAAGGACAATACAGTTCAACCCTTGGTTCTTCTTTATGCCTTGATTGTCAAGCCGGGTATTATTGTCCTATCGGTTCAGCCTATCCAATAATGAAGTACAATGAAGATCGTGTGTCATCTTATCAACCCAAGCCCTTTGTAAGACCTACAGATAAAGCTAATTATTTGACTCAAGAAGTGCAGATCATTTTTGGAACTATTGGGATTATTTTAGTGCTTTTCTTGGTTTCTGCAGATAGGTTGAAAAACATGATTATCAGTTTTGATATGTATGATATCTTGCATAATTATACTGATAATGCGCCGTTGTACAAGAAGAAAAATCAAATAGGAGGAAGTTTTTCGTGTGTCTTTGTGGTTCTTGCTTTTATCATTGTTATTGGAGCTGTGATACCGTTCTATGTAGATAACGTCACGGAAAGTAAAAGTTTGATTCCATTCGCTGTTTTAAAAGAACTCACAAGCACAGTTAAAGCTAATGTCCAGGTTGAAGTGGCTCTGGGAAATTATGGAGGGTTCTGCACGTTCACCTCTGAGTCTGGAGAGAAAAAATGCTCACCTTCTATATTTTATAGTATTTCAGGCATTGATTCAAAGAGTTCGGAATTGAAATGCCAAATATTAGAAAATTCGTGTGTATTAGAACTTGAAATTTTAGATTTTGATCTTGGTCCTGAAGCTATTCTTCATTTAGGTATGCAGGAGCAATTTTCATACACCTCGCAAATTACTGTTAAAGTCACTTCAGACTCATCTATTCCTAATGAGAAAAGCCAAGTAAAAATGATTGCATATCCCTCAGAAAATCATGTATTTCGAGGAGAAACCGCAACAAAATTCAGAGTATCTTTCATCCCTTCATATTACTCGAATCAAGAAGATGGAGCAGAAGAGACTGGTTATCACTTGTCACCACTTGCAGATCCAACAGGAGGAACTGCTTATGAGCCAACAAACTTGGGTTTTACTTCTAACTTGCAAGTTCAAGTATTACTTGAAAGAAGTATGAATGGGTTGAGAACAGAAAGAACTGTTATAAGGACAGCATTTTTACTTTTACTTACTTTAATTGGAAGTATTCCTGGAATCAAGACTTTAATGGGCTTGATTATGTCAATTGTTGAACAGAGATATTTAGGGATATTGGAATATAGGGATAAGAAACTTATGATTGAAGAGTATAAATTGAAAAGGTTACAAAATGCGAATTATGTTTTGGATCATCCACGTTCAACATTTGATGATAGCCAACGAATTGATATTAATTTATGAAGTAGTTAATAAGTATTAGGATTTAATAGTTTAGATCAGATAAACAATATTTAAAATTATAACACTGATCTATCTTAAAGGATTCATCTTAATATTACTTAAACACTTACTTTTTACTGCGGGTTATAATAGTAAAGATGACTTCAAGACTTTTATTGATCATTAATTTATTCCTAGGTTTTAGGCCAAGCGTTTTGCTAAAGCAGAACTTCTCGAGTCCCCTTAAAGCAGCATGTGTGGGTTATAACTTATCAGAACTTCTCTAGAACTTTAATTTCATTAAAGTCTCCCAAGGTTCACAATTAATTTATTCATTTAACATAATAATATAAAATCGTATTAAATATTGCAATTAACCCATTCATAATATTCTGAGGTAAATCCAAGTTATTTACACAAAAACATGCATCTTCTTTATCACAGATAAACAAGCAATAATTAAAAATTGAATTTACAAAATCTTTAGATCAAGCAGATGGTAAAAATTTTTTTATTGACTAATGTGTTTTATAATAAATGTTTTGACCAATCCTGAAGATTGTCTATGACTGCATAAAGTTTATTTAGTTGGTAATCAGATTACTTAAATTTAGTTTAATCTTTATTCCATCTACTTATTCTTATTTGGCTTATCTGTACCCTGTTTGGTTCATCGGCTCAGTCTAATTGCTTCTTAAAGGGGTTTCTTTGAGTTTAACTTATTTTCAGAACTCACTGAAGAAATTTCAGAGATTTAATATATTCTTTGAGTTTCCATCAAATTTCAAATTTACTAAAGAGAGTGAACTTAAATATGAGATAATCTCAATTCCAGTCACTAATTTTCATACGTTTTCTAACATGTAAAACTCATCTGAGATAATTTTGATTTTTTTGAGACTTGCAAGATTTGCTTTGTAGGCTGGGTCGATGATATGATAATATGTGTTTTAAGCTTGCTTACAAATATGGTTGCATTGCTGATATTCACTATTCAATTAGTCCTGGGTCTGAAGACTGAGCTGATTCCATTTACAGGGGCTCCTCCAGTTTCAATGAAAGCAGCCTGTCTTATTAATAACTCTTCAGAAACCATTTACGTCTTCGGAGGACATGAAAAATCAAATAAAGTCCACAACGAAATCTACTCCTTCGACCTAAAGTCTTTAAACTGGTTTGAAAGCATTCCAATAAAACAGTCATTCCCTACTCCAAGATACAGCTCAGGGTGTTTCGCATATGGCCACTCCGTTTATATCTTTGGAGGCAATACGAATTTCGGCCCGGTTAATGATTTATGGTCTTATAATCCCATTCTCATGGAATGGACTGAGATAATCATTCCAAATGGACCTAGTTTCAGGTACTTGTTTTCTTACTGCAACTTTGAATATGATGGAAATTCTTACTTTGCAGTGTATGGAGGATGGAAAAATGAAGGGCTTAGTAGTGGGTTTTTTATGTAATCAGCAATTAGGTTAGATCTTCAAAATTTTACTTGGAACAAGCTGGAGAATGGGCCTATTGCTTTAGCTGGAAGTTCAATGATTCATATAAATGATTCTTTGATCATTCTTGGAGGACAATCTGGAAAATTTGAAATGAACAATTTAATTCTAGCCTATAATATCACATCTCAAGAATGGAATTCCTTTGAACTAGATGGCTGGCTTCCTCGATCCCATTTCGGAGCAGCTCAAATCAAAGAAAAGATTTATTTTATGTTTGGCTGGAATGAACAAAAATTCGATTATGAGCCAACAATAATGTCTTTCGATTTATCTACTTACAAGTTATCAAACGTATCTGTCACTTATCCTTCATCATTACTTGTGCAAAACTATGGATTCGCTTCTGATCAAAATTCACTTTATATATTCGGAGGTCTGTCATCATCAGGAGTAACAAATACTCTGATTAAGTTTTCATCTGAAACTTTTTCAGTCATAACAAAAAAGTATTCATCTCCAAGAAACTTGATGAATGCAAGTCTTGTGAAAATAACAACTTTTCTTTACTTGTTCGGAGGAATGTTTTTAGAAACAAGGTTTAACGATTTATGGGTTTTCGACTTACAACAAGCGAAATGGACTAAGACAAGGTCGTTTGGAGAAATTCCATCTCCTAGATCTCATCATTCAGCAGCTGCAGATGGTGACATTATGGTCATTTTTGGAGGGAAAGACGCTACTCAGTACTTTAATGACGGTTACCAGCTGAACACAATTACACTTACTTGGACTGTCCTCAAATATAAAGATTTAAACCCAAGTGCAAGATTCAATGCGTGCATGGTAATGCGACTTCCTCTAATTTATATTTATGGAGGAGAAACTTTGAGTGGTTTTTCATTGGCTCTTTACAAATACAACATCAGTGATACAACTTATGTCAGACTTACAGATAGTAGTGGGTTCACCCCAGGAAGTGGTCAAATTTGTTTCTTGAATGAACAAGGAGACGAGTTGCGAGTACTTTATGGTGCAAGTGATGGAGATGAACCTCTTGGATATGTTCAAAGCTTCAACTTTACAAGTAAGAAGTGGAATACACTTTACGATCCAGAAAAAAATCGGAATGGTAGAGCAAGACCAATAATAGTAGATGTGAAAGGAAATTATTATATAACAGGAGGAAGCACCTGGGCTACAACTCCAAGAAAAGAAATTTTGAAGCTTACCATGAACAACAAAACTGCATCTGAGATAGGAACTTTAGATCGAGTTGCATATCTAGCTCCAAGTGCACGATATAAAAATAAGGTTTATATATTTGGAGGAGCCACCAATTATAATGACCTTATAAGATATGATGTCGCAATTCGAGACTTTTTTACTTTTGACTTGTTTGACCTCTGCACAGATGATTGCGAATATGTGTGCTCAGAAGGTTCATACTACAATAAAACTCTTAAAACATGCGAACTTTGTCCTCCTGGAACATATTCGCCTTTTAGTGGTGCTGATTCTTGCTTGAAATGCTTTCAAGGGACATACAATGATAAGTTCGGAGCATCCAGTCAACGTCAGTGCTACCCATGCAACCAAGGACAATACAGTTCAACCCTTGGTTCTTCTTTATGCCTTGATTGTCAAGCCGGGTATTATTGTCCTATCGGTTCAGCCTATCCAATAATGAAGTACAATGAAGATCGTGTGTCATCTTATCAACCCAAGCCCTTTGTAAGACCTACAGATAAAGCTAATTATTTGACTCAAGAAGTGCAGATCATTTTTGGAACTATTGGGATTATTTTAGTGCTTTTCTTGGTTTCTGCAGATAGGTTGAAAAACATGATTATCAGTTTTGATATGTATGATATCTTGCATAATTATACTGATAATGCGCCGTTGTACAAGAAGAAAAATCAAATAGGAGGAAGTTTTTCGTGTGTCTTTGTGGTTCTTGCTTTTATCATTGTTATTGGAGCTGTGATACCGTTCTATGTAGATAACGTCACGGAAAGTAAAAGTTTGATTCCATTCGCTGTTTTAAAAGAACTCACAAGCACAGTTAAAGCTAATGTCCAGGTTGAAGTGGCTCTGGGAAATTATGGAGGGTTCTGCACGTTCACCTCTGAGTCTGGAGAGAAAAAATGCTCACCTTCTATATTTTATAGTATTTCAGGCATTGATTCAAAGAGTTCGGAATTGAAATGCCAAATATTAGAAAATTCGTGTGTATTAGAACTTGAAATTTTAGATTTTGATCTTGGTCCTGAAGCTATTCTTCATTTAGGTATGCAGGAGCAATTTTCATGCACCTCGCAAATTACTGTTAAAGTCACATCAGACTCATCTATTCCTAATGAGAAAAGCCAAGTAAAAATGATTGCATATCCCTCAGAAAATCATGTATTTCGAGGAGAAACCGCAACAAAATTCAGAGTATCTTTCATCCCTTCATATTACTCGAATCAAGAAGATGGAGCAGAAGAGACTGGTTATCACTTGTCACCACTTGCAGATCCAACAGGAGGAACTGCTTATGAACCAACAAACTTGGGTTTTACTTCTGACTTGCAAGTTCAGGTATTACTTGAAAGAAGTATGAATGGGTTGAGAACAGAAAGAACTGTTATAAGGACAGCATTTTTACTTTTACTTACTTTAATTGGAAGTATTCCTGGAATCAAGACTTTGATGGGCTTGATTATGTCTATTGTTGAACAGAGATATTTAGGGATATTGGAATACAGGGATAAGAAACTTATGATTGAAGAGTATAAATTGAAAAGGTTACAAAATGCGAATTATGTTTTGGATCATTCACATACAGCGGACCATCATGAAGATAACAAAGATTTATGCATGAATTTATGAGGTAGTTAATAGTTATTAGAATTAGATAAATTTGATAAGATGAGCAATATTTAAAATTGTTTAATCTCAAAGATTTAATAATTATTTTCAATAAAACACTAATATTTTATCTAATAGAGTAAATCATAATATGGTTGCAAGACTCTTATTGATTATTTATTCAGTCTTATGCCTCAAGACAGAAAGAATCCCTTTAACTGGGATTCCTCCAGTCCCCCTAAAGTCTACATGTGTTGCTTACAACTCATCAGATCTCCTCTACATCTTCGGAGGTCATGAAAAGTCTGACAAGGTCCACAATGAAATTTATTTATATGACATCAAAAGTTCATCATGGTCAGAAAGCATTCCAATCAGCCCATCACAGCCGATATCAAGATACAACCCAGGCTGCTTTACATACAAATCCTCCTTTTTCATCTTCGGTGGAAATACAAACAATGGTCCAATAAATGACTTATGGTCATATAATCCAATTGAAATGGCCTGGTCTTTTATCCAAACAGAAACCTCTCCAAGTTTCAGATATTTATTCTCATTTTGCAGCTTTTCTTACAATAGTAAACATTACTTCGCGATTTATGGAGGGTGGAAAGATGAAGGTCTTAGCAGTGGCTTCTATATGTAAGGAATAAGCAGACTTGATGTGGAAAACTTGAAGTGGGTCAAACATAACAACGGGCCTACTGCTTTAGCAGGAAGTTCTATGATTTTCTTCAATACAACTTTAATTGTGTTTGGAGGAATTTTGGATGAAGATGAGATGAATTCACAGTTTCTTTTCTTTAACTTGGAAACAAAAGAATGGACTTCAGAGAACTTTCAAGAATTTATTCCTCGGTCTCATTTCGGAGCTGCTGAGTTTAATGGAAAACTTTTTATTTTGTTTGGGTGGAATGAAGAAAAAGGTGAATATGAGTCTTCAGTTTTATCTTTTGACTTGATGACTTTTCAGTTTTCTTTAATTTCGATTCAGGTTCCTGAGGATATCCTTGTGCAGAACTATGGCTTCGCGTCTGATGATAAATCTTTGTTTGTTTTTGGAGGTCTTTCATTGGAAGGAATCACAAATGGACTTATTAGATTTTCACCGAATTCGAAATCGTTGAGTGTAATTAGTGAGAAATATTTGTCTCCGAGAAATTTGATGAATGCGAGTTTAGTCAGAATTGCTACTGCACTTTTTCTGTTTGGAGGAATGAATAAAGAGACTCGGTATAATGATTTATGGAAATTTGATTTGGATTCGGCTAAGTGGAGCAAAACTAAGTCTTATGGAGATATACCTGGTCCTAGATCTCATCATTCTGCTGGAGCTGATGGAGACATCATGGTGATCTTTGGAGGTAAAGATTCAACTCAGTACTTCAACGACGCTTTTCAATTCAATTCCCTAACCTTAACCTGGTCAGAGTTAAAATACTTAGACCTTAACCCAAGTGCACGATTCAGTGCCTGCATGGTAGTAAGACTTCCAATAATCTACATTTATGGAGGCGAGACTCTGAGTGGTTTTTCCTTAACTCTCTACTCATACAACATCAGCGACATCACCTACACCAAAATATCAGACAGTGAACATTTCACCCCAGGAAATGGCCAAAGTTGCTTTTTAAACGACCAAGGCGATGAATTCCGAGTTCTCTACGGGAATAGTGACGGTGACGAGCCACTCGGTTACGTCCAAAGCTTCAACTTTACAAGTAAAAAATGGAAAACTTTATACAATCCAGTCAAAAACAAATACAACCGTGCCCGGGCAATCATTGCAGAAGTGAATAACAATTTTTACATCACTGGAGGAAGCACCTGGGCCACTTCTCCTCGAAAAGAAATCATGAAACTTGATATTCAGAGGAAAAATGTCACTGTGATTGAGAAACTCGACCGTGTTGCTTATCAGGCACCTTTTGTTAGGTTTAAAAGCAAAGTCTTTGTTTATGGAGGAGGCTCTGCTTATAAGGAACTTATCAGGTATGATGTCGCTGTTAGGGATTTTTTTGCTTTTGATTTGTTTCAAGTTTGCACTGATGACTGTCATCAGGTTTGTGCTGAAGGATCGTATTTTAATGATAGTCTTAAATCTTGTGAACTTTGTCCTCCTGGGTTTTACTCGCCTTTCAAGGGAATGAATTCTTGTGTTGAATGTGCTGCTGGGACTTATAATGACAAATATGGAGCGTCTAGTAAAAGACAGTGCTATCCTTGTAATCAAGGGCAGTTCAGTCCCAATAACGGGTCATCATTATGCTTTGAATGCCAAGTAGGTTATTACTGTCCTATTGGCTCAGCATTTCCTAGCTTTAAATATAGCGAAAGCTTAGTTTCATACAAACAGCCGAAACCATTTCAGAGAAAAACTGATGAAGCTAATTTTCTTGCGATGCAAATTCAAATTATTGTTGGAATTATCGGATTTTTAATTATTATAAGTATTTTGCCTATATCTCGATTTCATCCATACTTGACAGGGATCGACCAATTTGATGATGCTCATAACTATGAAGATGAGGTTCCTTTAGTAACACGAAAGACCTTAATCGGAGGAATCTTTTCATTCATCTACATAATCCTAGCAATAATAGTCATCGTAAGTGCAATAGTTCTTTACTTCATGGACAACATTTCAGAAAACAAAAGTTTGATTCCATTCGTAGTCCTAAAAGAATTAACAACATCAGTAAAATCAAATATGCAGATAGAAATACTTCTTGGTAACTACGGAGGTTCTTGCACAATCGGTGATTCATGTTCTTCTTCAATTTTCTTCGCCGTTTCAGGACTAACTTCAGAGCCAGTTAAATTAAATTGCGAAAGAGTCGGACTAGACTGCAACTTGAAGATTGATATAAAAAATTTCGAACTCGAGTCCGTGTCAGAGTTTTTCCTAAAGTTACAAGAAGACTTTTCCTACACATCCCAAATAACAGTGAAAATTTCTTCAGACTCTTCAATTCCCAACGAAAAAAGTGAGGTTAAAATGATTGCATATCCAAAGGAAAATCATGTTTTTCGTGGAGAGACTCCAACAACTTTCAGGTTTTCTTTCACACCTTCTTACTTTTCAAATCAAGAAGACGGGAAAGAAGCCACTGGATATCATTTGGCTCCACTTTCAGAACCTTCAGGAGGAACAGCTTTTGAACCAACAAACCTCGGGTTTACTGCTGATCTTCAGGTTAGGATTGTATTTGAGAGGAGTAACAATGGCTTGTGGACTGAACGAGTTTTGATTAATACTTCGTTTTTGATTATTCTTACTTTGATTGGAAGTATTCCTGGAATTAAAGATTTGGTTGGATTTGTTATGGGATACTGTGAAGAGAAGGCATTAGCTGTTCGAGAGAATCACAAAAAAAAGGATATTATTGAAAAATATAGGCAGGGTAGAATCAATTGTGTTGATTTCTTTTCGGACTATCCTTCGATTGTTATTGATAAAAACGAGGCAGGAACTAATTAAATCTGTTGAAAAAAGATAGATTAAGGTTAGGTTTAACGAAATTTTCTTTGGAGTATAAGATGAACGATTAAGATGATTAATTGGGATAGAAATTTGAGTTCAAAAATTATTCTGGAAAACTCTTATACAGAATGATATATTTGAATTTTCTGACAAGGGTGTTGGATTGCATTAATATCTTATCATTTAGGTATCATTAGATAGAAATTGTAAAAAATTTACTGAAATCTGGTAATAAGACTGCAAATTAATTTCAGTATATCATAATTAAAGTTCTATATCATTCAATAAACTTAGATTCTTTCACAATCTAGATAAATTCATTGAAATTTTCAAATAAAATACTTCGAGCTTACCATGATCTTGCTACTTTAGATGCTCTATTTCCTTATCAGATTTTCCTACAATACCCTTAAAGCAAGCATACCTTCTTATAGCTCATCAGAAATCCTTATATCTTTAGAGGTCATAAAAATCAGATAAGGTCCAAAATTAAATCCATTCATTCGACCTTGAGAATTCCGAATGGACTGAACTCATTTCAGTAAAATAATATCTATAAATAGAGTTAATTTATCAATAAATTACAAATTTCGGTATCATGATAAAGGTCTAGTATAAAAACTTTAAATAATTTATCCATTATTACAGAATTAATTTAATTAAAATGAAAGAAAACTCTATTCATCGAATCAAGATTTCCCGTTTATAACTTAAAAATAATAAAATCACCTTGAACTAGCTTAAAAGCCAAAAAAATTTCCAAAAATTCAACAACCACCTCAAAAAACCACTTAAAACAAAATTCAGTTTTCAATTCTCTGATCAATAATAAACAAAATGATGGACAACTCTTCTTTATTTCGTCGACATTTAACCCAAAAGCAACTCCCAAAGCTCGAAAAGCCTCCAAAAACCGAATCAGGTGCCGTCTTCCGTGTATCCGCAGTGAAAATCTCTGCTCATCCCACTTCAAAAAACAAAAGATTATTTAAATCAGATACCTTATCGAACTCAAAAGAAAAAAAGCTTCCTCCATCTCTCTCTATTCCAAAACTAAATCCTAAAACTCCATTGATCCAGATGTCGACCTCGCAGGACATGCTCGAGTCTCAAAGAGCCTACTGGAAAAAACTTGAGGAAAACGAGTTTCGCCAGTCGCTTCAAACAAGATCATCTTTATTTAACCGAGATTCATCAAGTTACGTTATAAAAACGCTTTACCTTCCACATAGCATAAAAAATCTGCTGTGGCGAAACCAGACAAGTCAATGTTCAAAATATCGAAAATTCTTGAATTTAATGGAAAATGACCCTTTTCATGCAAGTAACTTTTTTATCAACCCGAAAATGACGAGTTTTTATGAACTTCTTGACATCCGGTATGAAAACCCCACGTTTTTCCCTTATTTTAATAAAAATAACAGAGAACTATGCAAGGATACCATGGTTGTTCCTATCAAATTCCCGAATAGTCTGAGTTACATGGAGGAAACTTTCCCTATCCACAAAAAAAAAACATCTGAAAAGTATTTAAAAATCCTTCCATGTCTTGAAAATCTTTTATTTTCACCTCAAGTAGTGACTTGTCCTTACAATTTTTTCATCTTCAACTTCGAGTCTATCTGCCGAAGAGATTTGATCACTTTAAGAGATGGGGTCACAGAAAACTTGCAAATTCTTTGTCGACATTTTCATATCGTCCTTGTCACTTCTTTCTTTTCTGACAGATTCGATGAAATCATTGAAGACCTTGAACTCGACGATATAAAAATTTCAGCGATTTACAAAACAAGCTTCAATGAAAAAAACCTGAAAATTTTAGATTATTCAGAAATTTTTAAAGACTTTCAAGTTGAAAATCCACAGTTTTCATGTCTTTTCATTTCAAACCATAATGTCTGTCAAGAAAGTGAAGATTATGAAAAAGTTTCTTCTCGATTTGATGGGACTTTTAAGTTAAACTGTGAAAAAGTCCCTGCAATTCTGAATGGAGTTAAAAATATTCCTGCTCAGGTCTTGCTTCCTAGTTTTTTAACTGGAGAAAAACCGAGACTATTAAAAAAAGTGACTGATTTATTTGTGGGCTTTGCTGAAAAACACTTTTATCTTAGAAATAAACTCAACTTTAAAAGTATCTTAAAGAAAAGTGACTTTTCATTCGTTGAATCTGCAGTTCCAGGATTTCTCATCCAAAGACTCTCTGGAAAAAACAAAGAAAAACCCTGTGAGTTTCAAACAAAGGTAAAAAATATTTTCATTGTTTAATAATTGTTAAAGTTTTCTTATAAATGTACAGTTTTCACCTTTATAAACATAAACAACTCTTGATTCCCAATAAACCTGCTGAAAACAAAGACAAAAATAAACTCTCTGAAAGAGCTTATCACCGAATTGAAGAATGGAAAATGCAGAACTTAAAAGTAGCACAAGACCTTTTCGGCACCATCAAGTCAAATCTGCCTAAAATTCACAAAACTCGAGAAAATAGTAAAAATTTCAGAGGAAGAAGTGAGGATTATAGGGGAAAAAGTGAGGATTTTAGGGGAAAAAGTGAGGATTTTAGGGGAAAAGAGGAGTTTACAGGAAAATGTGAGGATTTTAGAGGAAAATATGAGGATTCAAGAGGAAAAAATGAGGAATTTTCAGAAGTTTCTAAAGAAAACCCGTATTTTGAAGATGTTTTTATGAAAGGTTTAAGAAAAACTGATAAAAAAAAACATCTTGGGTCTTATTTTTTAAGGGTGAAGTATTTGTCGACTGATGAAAGGTTGAAGACTGTCAGTTGTTTGAACTCGTCACTGGACTCTACTGCGAGAAGGCCAGCGTCCCCTGCGAAATTGTTTCCAATCTCAAAGCCAAAGACATCTCAAGTATCCTCCCACAAGACTTCTTTTACACCAGACCCTTACAACGACCCAATCAACGCGATTACATATCGAGAACGTCAGAAATCTTTAGAACCAACAAAAGGATTTTTTGTGACAACAAAAGTTGATTCTCCTAAGTCAAAGCTGCTAATCAGTCAAAAGTTCTCAGATTTCTACTCGACAATAAAAGGAAGTAAGGTTTATAAGAACTCAATAATTTGAATATAAATGATGATCTTAACTAATCCTAATCTCAACTTGAAGCATCCTAATATTAAATTCAAAAAACTTCAAAAACTCCAAAAAACTCCAAAAAACTTTAAAAAACTTTAAAAAACTTTAAAAAACTTTAAAAAACTCCAAAAAACTTCAAAAAACCTCAAAAACTAAAAAAAATCCAAAAAACTCCAAAAAATCTTCAAAAAAACCTCAAAAACTTAAAAATCTTCAAAAAACTCCAAAAACTCCAAAACCCTTAAAAACTCAAACAAAACCCTTTAAAATCATCTCTAAAACCCATTAATTTAGCTATTTCTTGTAATCTGTCCCTTGGCAACACTAACATTTCCATCAGCGAATTCATACAAAAACGAAGTAGCGTCTCTTCCCTGCAAAGCGACAATAATAAAGCTAGCTTTCACATCATTAGCCAAGGGCGAATACGCTCCAGTAGCCGACCCCGGGTTGATGAAATGTTTTCCGTCATAGTCTTTGATGCTGGAGACATGAGTATGTCCAGAAACGAGTAAATCACAGTCAAGCATTCTTTGAAAGTTTGCGAGAGCTTCCATGCTTCCCCAGGGAATAACTTGATGACCGTGAATAAGTCCAATTTTCCAGTCACCGATTTGAACCACTTTTTGCTCTGGAAGCGAATTTCCTTCGTCGAAGTCTCCTCTTACTAAGTGCACGTTTGAAGCTAGAGACTTGAGCCAGTCAGTGTGTTCCCTGTTCCCGATGTTCCCAGTGCATAACACGTGCTGCACCTTACCTGGCACTAACAACTCTTTGAACTTCTCGGGCAGGTCTACTGATCGTTGTGGAATGTGGAGGTCTCCGATGATCAAGACGAGTTCTCCAAATTGACTCATATTTATATTCTTGTTGAATAATCTCCATTATCTAGCTTATCTACTCTCCCACAAAGTTTCCTTGAAAGTAAAGTTCTTCAGGATGGAAGCAACACTGCACTTTTTTCTCATTAAACTTCATTCCACTGAGTCCTATTTTCGCTTTAGTGGCATCATCAACAGAAGTATATTCAACAAATATTTTTCCAATTCCAGAGGTATGTTCACCAGGTCTCGGGATGATAATAGAAACAACTCTTCCATACTTTTTGCATTCTTCAAGTACATCTTCATGTATTTCATGATATTCGTCGTCATTTTCAAGATCAGTGATCCTGACCATGTTCTTCAAAACAAGAATCCTCGAACTGAACCTTGCCCTGTTGTCCAATTCAGGAACAGGAGGCAGAAAAGCCTGAGTCAAGGACTCTTTGCCGACGCGACTCACAGTAGCAGAACAACCTGAGATCTTAAAGCTTCCTTGTTGAAGGACCTTTGCCATGGCCTCGTCTTCTTCATAGTCAAATATGCAGTAGCCTTTAGTCAGTCCAGTCAAAGGGTCCTTCGGCATGTCCATGCACTTCAAAGTTCCATATTCAGCAAGAAGGTGTCTCACATCTTCGGAGGAGTAACCATGTGGAAGACCTGAAAGCATTATTCGCCCTTTGCCACCGAGAATCTTTGAAGCCATCTCTTCTGTCACTTTATTTAAACCGATTGCTGATGCTCCTAATGCGTGAAGACCTGATACTACTGGAGGCTCGTTACCTGCGTATGTTCTTGGACGGCCTACCCTTAACGGCTGTCCTAAAACCGACACATTATTCAAAGCATATCCAGCCTTCGCTTCTTCAATACTTCTAAACTCAACAAAAGCATAATGCCCATCATTTGAAATCCAAGCAGAAATCACAGGTTCTCCAGCCTAAATAAACCTTACACAAATATTTGCTCCAATCTTGATTAAAGTTCTGTTTAAAAGTTCTACAAGTTGAGGTCCAGTC
This sequence comes from Stentor roeselii, assembly GCA_006503475.1. Classification (NCBI taxonomy): domain Eukaryota; phylum Ciliophora; class Heterotrichea; order Heterotrichida; family Stentoridae; genus Stentor; species Stentor roeselii. The sequence goes on from RSEH01000002.1 coordinate 198,514, forward strand.
ATTCCAGAAGGTAAGTTTCCAATATAAAGTTCTCTGTCTATCTTATTCGCTTGAGACGAAGGGATTGTTGAAGCGACTTGTTGGATTTTGTTGATGAATTCTTCAGGATTCGTCGCAGTTTCATATTCTTTCCATATCTTTTTGTTGTACTCTATGAAGGTCTTTGGCGGGCTGTCGAACTTGTACCGGGGAGGAGATGGAGAACTCGATGAACGCTGTCTTCGTGGACGCTTGTCTCGTGCACGGTCCCGGTCTCTGTAAGAATCACGGTGGCGCTCGCGCTCGCGCTCGCGGTTTCGGTCTCTGTGCCGGTCGTAGTATTTTGAGTGTCTTTCTGAACTTGAACTTCTTCTTCGATGAGAACGTTTTGGACTTCGAGATCTACGTCTATCCATTACTTTTTTATTGGTTTCTTAAGAGTGGGGCTTTTCTATGCTTTGGATCACGATGGAATATTCAAGATGAGGAGAAGAAAATCTTCTGGGAGATTATCGGTTTAGGATTCAGCCTTGGATAGAAATGTTCTAGAAAAGTGGCAAGAAAACTTTGATAGTACTAAAAATTACAGACTTTGAGAGATAATCATTAAGATTATCCCTTAAGTACTCTAGCTTTTTTGAAGCTTTATTAAAGACCGATTATATTAGTCCTGAAGATCACGCCTAAATTAATAAAGTTATTTAAAGCTATATTAAAGTTCAATAATATTCCTCCTAAAGATTTCAACTAGACCTTCTTAACTTAATACCTTCTGCTATTCACTAAATTTAAACACTCCTCTCATAAAATCATCTAATAGTAATGATTAACTAGAATTAAAGTTTTGATGAAAATTAGATGGATGAATTAAGAGACTACTTGAATAAATCCAAAACCAAAAGACACGCCTCTGTAAAAAGAGCAAAGAAACTCATGACCCAATACAAACGAGAAAATTCCAGCATAACAAGAATAAACGAAAACTCTTTTCCTAGTGTCAACCAAAAAAATTTCAAAAGATATGAACAAAATCTAAACCTGCAAATAAAAGAAATCTTTAACCCAAACCCTTTAAAATACCTAGAATCCTCAAGAAACTCTTCATCCAAGATTAAAATGCATCCTTACGCATCAGTTTACTTAAATTCCCTATCAACCAGCCTTAACTCCTCAAGTCGTTCAAAGCTTCACCAGAGTCAACTGATGCAAGACCTTCAAAAGCGTCTTGAAAGTCGAATAAAAGGAGTCCGAAAGATAAAAAACCTAAGCCTTCAATCAAAATTCAAGAAAAACAACAAATCCTTAGAAAAGCTTTAACTGAAGTCCAAAGAAATTATTTAATCCTTCATTACCCAGACTTTTCAATATCCTCGCCTTGACTCATTCTAAACTTAAATAAAATGGTCGACATCTCTCAACTGATCGACAAAAAAATTGACGAGACTTTCACGTTAAAAGCTCCGAAGTCTTACACAGCCAACTCCTCAGCACGGAAAACAACGACAACAGTACTTCCGAAGACTCGTCAAAAGGCGGTTTTGACTCCGAAACTTAACATTAAGGAAGAGCGTTCGCTTCTGATACGAGCGGCGAAGACTCGTGGGGAATCACAGGATCGAGTCAGGTCTGATGTTGCTACTACTCAGCCTTATACTACCAAACCGCATACTGATCAATGGAAAGCACATAAGCGGGTTGCTTTGCTTCAGCATCCTTTATGGGTTGAGTGTATCAAAGGATGGTGGAATGTTATGGATCCACATTTTACTACTTCTAATGAACTTGGAACTGATGGGAAAATAACCATGGAGCAATACCTCGACCTAAACGTGCGACTCCAAAAAGCGTTGAACCCTGATTTCGAATACGAAAACGCTTGTTTAAGTGCAGCAGACGACTGGCAAATCGACGCAGATGACTGGAACGAGACAGTAAGCATCGGGGAAACTCAGCACCCAGTGACCCCAACATCAGCATACGAGCCCTCAAATTCAGGAACTTCTTTAAAGTCCTTCGATTTCGATAAATTTTCAGATTTTCTCTTCGAAATCGGAGAAGCCTGGTGCGACGGGAGCATTGAAAGCATTTTAGTGATAGTCAACTGCGCAATGCTTCACATTTCTCAAGGAGTTCATCTTTGTTCAACAGTCTTTCGTGACATAGAGCTCATCGGCCCTTTACCTTCAGTTGTCTTTGCTGAAATCGCTGATATGGGCTTGAATGGCTCCCCTGCTGAAATGGAATTTATTAAATGGTATCAGAGGAACTTTTTAGAAGTTACAAGTATGAGAAAGTTTGTTAGTGAAAGGATTTTTAGAATCATGCCTTATGAATCTAGGGTCAATGATCTCTGGATTATGGAAGAAGGGTATAATCAGACTGAAGTGCTCATTCAATGCATTAATCGATTGGAAGGACTTCTTAATAGGATACAAAAGGCGAATCCTGTGCAGTTGCCCCTGCAACAAGATAAACTAAAATCAAAAATCCATTCAAACCTATCAATAAACCATACCCTTTCCAAGCGAAGACCAGTCCTTCCTCCACTAAAGCCAAAAGAGGTTCAGCAATCAAGTAACCCAAACGTGATCCTATACTCCAGAAACGTGAAACTTTCCCTAGTCGGCCAAGCCCTATCAGCGCGGAAGCAAAGCAACGAAGTATCTGAGGCCAAAGAAAGCGACAGTCAAAAACTTGCAAGTCCACTTCCAAAAGGTATAAAGTTGCCAGTTGTGACGTTAAAATCAGCGATTTCTCAAAAACTCGCAACGGAAATCTCAGCTCAAGTCACTGACCATGACTTGAGCTACGAGCATTTATTTGAAGAACTTTCTGCTCGAAGACCTTATTCGACTCCTTTGCATGAAACAAAAGCATTGAAATTTGTTAGAAGTAACTCGTGTCTCAATCTTAAAAATGAAGAAGCTTTGAAATTGTTTGAAGAAGGACTTGATCCTGAGTATACTCCGAAGTTGCAGTTTTATAAAGCGGATATTAAGTATCATAAAATTGATAAAACTTGGAGAAAGGGAAAGTTTTTGAAACAAGAACTTGAATTGAACTCGCCTGAAGTTGGAGAAGTTAACAAGAAAAGTCCGATGGAGTACTACGAAATAAAAAAAAAACACGGACAAGAAATGATAAAAAACTACGAAAAAAGCCGAAATTCTAAAACCCAAGACCCAAACATCAGATCCAAGCTTTCTCCAAGCAAAGAAGGTTTCACCGACAAAAAAGAAAGCATAGCTTCAGAAGAAATCGAAAAACTAGTCGGTATAAAAATTTCAGCGACTCCCAAAAAAGGTACCTTCGAAGACCACCACGAAAAAGTAGCCCAAACAGCTCCAGTTCAAAGTCGTCCAATAAACACAAAAGTTTTAGCCGAGTACACATTTGAAGACTTTTCCCATCTGATAAAGCCAAGAAAAGACCAAAAACTCGTCTTCAAAGACAGTCTTGAATTTTTATACGCATTAAACCAAGCCAAATACGACTTCAACAAATCAAATCAAAGTGATTTTTTAACTTACCATAAAAAAAACAACGACTATCGATCAAGAAGAGATGAACTTGGCGGGTTCATTTCAAGAGAAGAGTGGAAAAGATTCATAGAACGACTCGAAGAAATCATAAAAATCACGAAATCCAGAAGAAAAAAAAGAAATTTAAGAAAAAAGAAAAAAATCCGAAACGCGAAACGATCAGGTTTCGGCAGAGGTCGTCTTTGGCGGAATGTTTTTATCAAGCCTTTCAACCAGGAGAGTTTTAAACGAAATCGGTATTTAAGAGAAGTGAAGAAACTTGATAGTGAAAAAGGAAGTTTACCGAATGAGTTAGAAGAAATAGTGAATCAAACTGTTAAGATACCCGCTCCTCCTCCTGTGCATGTTAATCGGCCTAAGGCTCGGCAGTACAGTCCTGGGCGGTACCGAGTCCGTTCAAGTAATTAGCCGAGTAATGAAAATTATTAAATAACAATAAATGACTGAACCTGCCAGGGTAAAGCTTTTTTGTCTGGATAACTTTGGAAGATGGGAAGATAAAGGAATTGGGTATGCACGAAAACATGAAAATATGATACAGGTGAACTCTGAAGAGTCTTCTGAACCGTTGCTTCACTTTTATATTGAAAAAATCACAGCGTTTCGTCAAAGTGAAACAATTATTCAGTGGACTGATAAGAACTCAAATAATTATGCACTTAGCTTTCAACAAAGTGAAGCTGCTGATTTTTTTTGGGGGATTTTTCAAGAATACCTCTCGACTGAGTCAGCTACTGAATGCTCCCTTCCTCCTCCGTTATCAGAAAATGTTGCGGAAATCGTGAGAGTTTTGTCAAATGAAGACGGCCGTCGTAGTATCAGCATCACCTGGGTAAGCGACTTATGCAGAAACGTGGTAGAAAGTGAGCAACTCTCTTATTTTTTCCCTGTTTTCAAAGAACTGATAAACCTAGCAAAATTCGAGGTCTTCGAAGCGATCCTAACCGACAAAAACTTCATAGCAATCTTCAAAGCACTAGACAAGGACCCCGAGCGTTCATTCACGACAAGATTCGGAGAATTTTTCGAAAAAAACGCGAAATTCGTGAACATTCTCCGAATCACTGATGAAGGAACTTTAAGAAAAATCAACTTCGCATACCGAATTTTATGTTTGAAGGAAAATTTGATGAGCAAGAGCTTTAAAGAATACACGATTCAATGTTTGTCTAACTTTCACCTGGTCATCTGGAACCAGATCCTTTTGGACTTGGTGAACATGGCAGATGTCCGAATGGAAATGTTTTCAGCTCTAAGAAAATCTGATTTAAACGCGTTTTTAATGGTTTCTGAGTCGTTTCAGAACTCCAGATTTGTGTCAAGCAGCACTCGACTGCTTTATTACACCACCTTGAAGAATGAAGGGATTCTTGCTATGATTCAAAAAGGCTGGCAGTCAAATGTGGCTGTTAATCAAATAAGAAGGATTGTGATTGATGCTTTTTTAACTATTTCTTATATATCGCCTGGAGTACTTATTGAGTCGTTTTTAGAGGTACCTGATAAACCTTTTGTTAAGATTTTTAGAACTGCTCTTGACTGTGAAGCTGAAGTTATTCAGAAAACTACTGAACTCGTCAAGGCGCTCTTTAATCCTGATTGTCTTTCAGCATTTCCTGTATTTTTCCGTGATTTTTATGATAGAATTTTCCCTTTTTACCTTACAAAACTTAACAATCGGTATATCCGCGGAGATTCTCTCGATATTTCTATTGAAATCCTGCAACTTTTATCAGAAATCCTCATAAAAGACCCTTGTTCAATGCAGGTTTTCATGATTTCTAAAGGTGTACCTGCGATCTTATCAGGTCTACTACGTTCATCTTCCAAGTCAATAAAAATAGCATCATTAAAATTGATAAAATCTTTATGTTTATCTGAAGATTCAAGTATTCAAAAAGAACTTATAAAATCCGGAGTTTTTTCCAAGATTTTCAAAGTTTTTCAAGAAAACATGGAATGTGAAGGGATGATTTTTTCTTCAGTTCTCGCTTTATGTAAAGAAGTCAACCTTTGTCCTTTTCGCAGCCATGTTTTAGATATTTTGAATAATTTCGATCTTCCTGTAATTCAAGGAATTTTCCAAAGTCAGCAGCCGGCTCCTCAACTTGAGATAAGAAGGTCCAGAGGCTTTTCTTTTGATTTAACTGCAAGTGAGGTTTTTGTTGACTCTGATAAAAATAGTCCGACTCTTGAGGGAAATGAGGAAAAAAGTTTGAAGAAAAATAATTAAAGTGGATATGCGGGCTTGAATTAATTAATGTAGTATTTAGGAAAGGAATTAGGGTTAGGGTGGAAGACAGCATGGCCGAGTGGTTAAGGCGATAGACTAGAAATCTATTGGGATTTCCCGCGCAGGTTCGAATCCTGCTGCTGTCGTTTTTTTTATCGGATGAGGAGATTAGATTGAGTTTTTGGACTGGGGTTTTTCTTTTGGATTTGGAAGAATATCTTTGGGATTTCTGATTAGGTCTTGAATTGTGGAAAATGTTAGATAGATAGAGATATCATGATTCTTCTATTATCATAAATGCCAAAAAATCCCAGTAAATCTTATGATCAAATCTAAGATTCTCCAAGAAGTTCTTTCATCCGACTCTTCCATATCGCCTCAAACATTTACATCCTTAATCCCGAGGTCAATAACAGAAGCAAAAGAACTATGGAACCAGATAATCCCTTACTCAAATTCCAACCGTCTTTCTCAAATCCATCAAGAATTCCTAAGCGAGCTTCGTTTTTCATCCTTATCCTATCTCGAAAGCCACCTGCCACTGGAGGCGCTGCATCAACGTTACTTAAGAGTAGCAAAAAGTTTTATCGACGTGAAAAACTATTCAAAAGCTGAAACTTGCATAAAAAAAGTGAATATTTCAACAACTTCAGCTTTATCTTTAAAGTTGAATTATTTCTTCCTCAAAGGGCAAGTTGAATTCTACAAAGATGAAGATTTTTTCAGTTCTTTTCAAGAAACTAGCAAGGTCTGTCTTCATCTTTTTAATGAAAAGTTCAGAATCGCGAGGTTTCTTTATGTTGAAGTTTGTGCTAAGTTGTTACAAGCGAAAAAATTCACCCAGTTAAGCAAAGTGACTGAATTGGTTTTAGAGATTTCGAAAGAATCGAATTGTTGGAGCTTGAGAGAAGTTTATAAGGAAGTTGTTATGCTGCATGTTGAAAGTTTGATTGAAATTAGAAATTTTGAAGGTGCGGATGCAGTTTTAAGGACTTTTGAAAAAAATAAAGATTTTTTGTTGCTTTCTTTGAAGAAAGCAGTTTATTCTGACTCGAATCATGAGATTAGTGTTTTGGAATATCAGTTGGTACATGTGTTGTCGCTTGAAGAGCTGCGAAAAGCAGTAGACATCATGATATACAAAGGTAAAAATATTGAAACTTGTCGTATCTTAAAACAAATTACAAGAAAACATGAAGACTATTGGTTTTACTTAACTTGGTTCAAATTGCTCTTTGCCTTAGACATGGTAGACCTTCTCGACCCTTCCTTAGAATACCTCGACATGGACCTCGTGCTGAATCGTTTAAAGTCATTCAAAGAGACTGAATATTTAAACTTGCTTTTGAACTACATTCAAGAACTTTTCTTTCAAATGAAATACAACCGAGTCCTTCGAATAACTTCTGAGTTTTTCATCCCCTTCGCCAATAAAACCGATTTAAAACTTTCCTTTTCCCTCATGATTCAGTCTCTAATTCACTTAAACCGCATCGATGAAAGTCTAGACCAGCTAAAAAAATTCAACCAACTTTTCCCAAACGAAAAAAACGAAAACCAATGTGAAATCAACGCACTTCACTGCATTTGCTTAATAAAACTTCATATTTTCAATGAAAATTTTGATGATTTATTGGAAACTCTAAATTTCCAAAATTTGATTCAAGTTTTGCAAGAGTTGGTTAAAATAAATTTAGAAAAATTTGGAGAAATTTTGAATCGATTTTCAAAGAAACTCCTGGAAAATGTGAATAATGAAAATGAGAAAGTTAAACTTTTGATGTGGCTTGTTGAAAATGACCAGGACGTGAAAAGACTTTATTTTTACCTGGACATAGCTAAAGGTCTGGAACTTGCTGAGAATGGTGAAGGATTCGCTTTCCGTGCCTGGAACCTTGCAGTTGATATGAACGAATTAGATGATAAACTCAATTTTATAATTTTCGCTGTTGACTTCGTGCAAAAAATGAAGAAAATCTCAGGGATATCTATCGAAATCATTAAAAATTCCTGTAAATTCGTATTATTTCATAGATTCTGCCAACATTTCGAATATTTGTACTCTATTTTTAAGTTAATTCCTAAAGACTTAAAAAATCCTGAATATTTTTTAATTCTTTTTGAATTTTCCTTGATTTTCAACGAACTAACCAATGATTTTTTCTCTAATTCTCTAGAAAACTTGCAAAAAATGGCAAAAATTTCTAAAAAACTCAGTCGATTCGATGTAGCAAAAGATTGTCTTGACAAAATCATCCAAATTCGCCCTGACCCTGAAAGTATTGAAGAGATCTTGAAGATCTGTCAAGATTTAGATGAACTTGAACATTACCTGAAAATAGCTCAAAAGTTTTACTTGACCTGTTCAGTTCAAAGTGAAGTTGACTGGTTTATCGCATTTTCTTGGAACAATGCAGTATCCTGTCCAAACATTGAGAGAAACACGTCTTCTATTTTATGGCTTGAATACACCCTTCCAATCTGCAAGGCTCACAATTCAATTCTGACAGAAAAGGTAGAAACGATGCTAACTAGAATAAAATCATAAAAAGCTAAAATTTTTCCATCTTATCTAAAAAATGATAATTTTTATTCCTGGTTAATAAAACTTTTCCTTCCAGTGTTAGTTTTACTCTGAACATTTTCATACTTTTTTATCTTAAACAACTCCTTTTGTGATGACTGCAGGGTACCTTTGATCATTTCATTTCTTCTATCAAAGCCTTTCGTACTCCTGCTTGGGGGCAGGCCTTTCCTGGTCTCTCTCATAAAAACGTTGTTATTTAGATCTTGTGCAGCGCTTTCTCCGTATAAATTCGTGATGACTGCTTTCATCGGAGTACTCGGCCGGTTTTCTGTGCCGAAAATTATGTCGGGCACTGAATCTCTCTGTCTGCCTTGAGATGTCTTCAAGCGAATGTCTGTCATTTTGCGGAATTTTGACTGGCTGGATGATGTGCAGGCCTTTTCAGAGACACTCAAAGCGTTTAACTTTTTGAAGTCTTTGTCGGCCTTGGGGACTGTGCTTGACTTGTGAGATGTCCAGACGGTCATGAGACTTGCTACACTTTCTTTGTCATTTCGAGGGTTTTTACCGTAAATGTAGTCTTGGTCTGGAAGTGCTCGAGTTGATGGCTTGGGTTTACCGACATCACCTTTGACAAGTAAAAAATTGTTAGAACTTTGAAGATAGTTCTGAAAGTTTTGAGGGTTATACGACATTTATAACCAAATCACTCATCAAAACAAAAATCAAAACCAATTTAAAATAATAACTAAACCTCAATTCCCTAGCATCATACCAATGAATCCACATGAGCTATAAAGATTTAACAATGGAAAATTCTAGCATAGCAATCGACCAAAACATCAACTCTTTAATGTACAAACATGGAAAAGATCTAGATGAAGCAATACAAAACTTAAGAAAAGACCTTCTTCGAGCTCAAGCTGAAAGTCTTGTAGACAAGTTGTTAAATGAAGGGCGATGTCCAAAGTGCACCTTAAAGCTTCCTTGCAAGCACTTTCAGACACCTTCATCTCTTCCTTCAGACATTCGGACAGGGCAGATATCTCCAGCTCAAGAATCAAGCACACCGAGTTCATTAAAATCAAGAAACCATTCAACGAACTCCATCACAAAAACATTCAAAATAAGATATCGGGGCAGGTCTAAAGAATCTCCAAAGCCAACCTGCAAAGTCGATGAGTTTCAAAAGCTGAAAATAATGGAAAAACTCGAAAAGTACAAAGAAGAAAAACTGCTCAAAGAAATTCAACTTCTTGAAGACTTGAAAAAAAATGAAGAAATAATCATCGAAAAAGAAAAACAAGAAGAAAAAAAAAGAGAGGATTATTATTTTAAACAAAAAAATAAACTTAGTGCTTATCGGGAAGAACTTAAGGTGAAAATGGATTTGCTTGTTCAGAGGAAACTTAGTGAAGAGATTAAAGAAAAACTCTCTCAGGCACGGTATCAGAAAATCATGGAGGAAAAAAAAAATAAAGTTTCTGAATATCGACTTAAAAAACAGGTTGTTGAAGGAATTTCTAATCAGAGTTTGCAGGATTCGATACATTCTAAAAAATCTCCAACGAGAAAAAATCTAAAGTCTTTAAAAATACTCAGAGTGAATAAGACATATCTGCAATAATCCATTCCTCCAAAGCCTCTAATCAAATCAACCAAGCTATTTTCCAAGTCATAATAACCATATTTAAACTTTCACTACCTACTGATCGCCGATAATAAAAATGTTAAGACAACTTCTGAAGAAGAACTTCTCAGTGATCTCATCATCCTCTCCTTCAGGCTCAGTCTCCGAGAGCCGAAAAGCGATGTACCAAATATTCGACCACACTTACGACGCCGTAGTCGTCGGCGCCGGAGGAGCTGGACTCAGAGCAGCTTTCGGCTTAGCTGAGAACGGGTTTAAAACAGCCTGTTTAAGCAAACTCTTCCCAACCCGTTCTCATACTGTCGCCGCTCAAGGCGGCATAAACGCCGCTCTCGGAAACATGACAAAAGATGACTGGCGATGGCATTTTTACGACACAGTCAAAGGTTCTGACTGGCTAGGTGATCAAAACGCGATTCATTACATGTGCCGAGAAGCCATTGATGCCGTTTATGAATTAGAAGGTTACGGAATGCCTTTTAGCAGGACTCAAGAAGGAAAAATCTATCAAAGGGCCTTCGGAGGGCAGAGCTTAGAATTTGGCAAAGGAGGCCAAGCTTATCGATGCGCTGCCGTCGCTGATCGAACTGGGCACTCCATGTTGCATACTCTCTTCGGAAGGGCGCTCGGGTACAACTGTGTCTTCTTCGTTGAGTACTTTGTCCTCGATCTCATCATGGTCAACGGCGAGTGCCGAGGAGTCGTCGCCTTAAACATGGCAGACGGCTCAGTCCACCGAATCCGGGCAAAACAAACAGTCCTGGCAACAGGAGGCTACGGCAGAGCCTACGCCAGTTGCACATCAGCCCACACATGCACAGGTGACGGGAATGCACTTGTTTCAAGAGCAGGAATTCCTAACCAAGACTTAGAATTCGTCCAGTTCCACCCAACTGGCATCTACGGTGCAGGGTGTTTAATCACTGAAGGATGCAGAGGCGAAGGAGGCATCCTTCGGAACTCACAAGGAGAAAGGTTCATGGAAAGATACGCGCCCACTGCAAAGGACCTGGCTTCTAGAGATGTCGTAAGCCGTGCCATGACTCTTGAAATCCTCAACGGAAGAGGAGTGGGACCGAAACAAGACCATATTTTTTTACATCTTGATCACCTTCCTCCTGAAATTCTTCATGCCAGGCTTCCTGGCATCAGCGAGTCCGCTAAGATCTTCGCAGGGGTTGAAGTGACTAAAGAACCAATTCCTGTGATTCCGACTGTTCACTACAATATGGGCGGGGTTCCTACTGACTGGCAAACTCATGTTTTGAATAAAATGCCTGACGGGTCAGTTAAAATCGTGCCTGGACTCTTAGCGGCAGGGGAAGTCGCCTCTGCATCGGTTCATGGAGCTAATCGACTTGGAGCTAATTCACTTTTAGACATTGTTATATTTGGAAGGGCTGCTGCACTTACCACTGCAAAGGAGAATAAACCTGGCGACTCACAACCTGAACTTCCGAAAGACGCTGGAGAGGAAAGCTTGGAACGGCTTGAACGGTACCGAACGGCGAGTGGGATTTATTCAACTGCGACTATTAGAGAGACTATGCAAGACGCGATGCAACTTCACGCCGCGGTCTTCAGGGATCAGAACTCTTTAAAGGTCGGATGCAACAAAATGACTAAGATTTGTGCAATGTTGAAAGATGTAAAAACTACTGACAGGGACTTGGTCTTTAACACTGACCTTATCGAAACTTTAGAACTGGAAAATTTGTTACTTTGTGCTAAACAGACTATCTTCGCCGCTGAGAACAGGAAAGAAAGTCGAGGGGCTCATGCGAGAGATGACTTTCCGAATAGAGATGATGAGAACTGGATGAAACATACACTCACGAGTTTGAAGTCTGTGGAGGAAGAGGTCGTTATTGACTATAGAGGAGTTATTGCTGAGACTCTTGACCCGAAGGAAATGCATTCGATTCCTCCAGCTAAGAGAGTTTATTAAGTTAGACTAAGCTTGCTTATTAAATGGTCAGCACGCTTGAACGGTATAAACATTACCCGATACACATCAAGAACCTGGTACAGGAACTCAAGACGGGGACTGATGTTATTTCTGTCCTTAGCTCTTATATTCCTATGCTGTCCTCTGATATGTCGCTTTATTACATCTTCATTCAGTTTAGCTACTCTCCTGAACATGGAAATTTTCTTGCACCGCCAGGTGTTAATGAACTTATTTCTACTATTGAGAAAGAATATCATAGCTCTTTACCGGATATTGAAGAAATTTGTAGTAAACTTGTTATTGATGTTAAAAAAGAATTACTTAGTTCTTTCTTGATGCAGGATCTGCAGAATATTTCAGACCCTGCTGAGTTGGACCTGGTTGAAAGTCATGAAGTTTTTAGTGAAGATGATGAGGATCAACTTGTGACTACACATAATAAGTTTAACTTGAATTCTGAGATGAATACTCCGAGGGTTAATAAAGGTCTCAAAGTACTTAGCAAAAAAATCAAAGACATCCTGATACAGAAAGGAAAAATCTCCTACAAAGAGATGGCGGATATCGTGGTAACCGATATGGAAAAGGAAATTGAGAGAGACAAAGAAGAAAGAAATGTTCTTCGTCGTATCTATGATGGTCTAAATGTGTTAGAAGCCTGCGGGGTAGTTGGTAAGACTGATAAAAAGTACTTCTGGAAAGGTTACTCAAAGCCGAATTCCGAAGCCAAAGACAGTCTTTCAGCGAAAGTAAGCGAAATGAAAGCAAACGTCCAGCTGAAAAGAGAAGTACTCCGAGACTACTGCAAACGTTACTACTCAGTGAACGAGTTAATAAGCCGAAACAAATCATCAAGACCAACTGAAGAAAATATAAAATTTCCCTTCATAATCGTAGGTACAGAAGAGCACCACCTGAACAAAGTAAAAATCGAGAGTAACAAAAGCGAGACAAACATCAGTATCAAGTTTCAAAAAGAAATCAGGCTATTCGGCGACTCAGACATTTTGATTCACCTCGGCCTTCACACTCGTCCGATGCATTCCTCTGAAATTCCAGTCGATTTATTTGACTCTCTGGCTTGCAAGCCAATCACGCGACTTTTTAATTAATAAACTAGGTCAAAACGACGAAAGTCAAACTTTTCAGTCCTAAATCTTTAAATGTCATTTCCGTCATCTGAGCCACGTTTAAATCCCGACTGAGTTCTTCGATAAAAACAGAAAAATCAAAAGTTTGTCCTGATTTTCCATAAACTTCTGCAGCGATTTCCCAAATTTGTTGAAAATCACGGTAAAACTTTACAATCTGATGTCCAGTCGACATGTTAAGCGTTATTTTTACTTGTTCATTAGGCTTCTGCGAGGTTTTAAACAGATTTTCGGCTTCTTTTAAATCGTAGCCAGCAGCTTCCAGCCAGAACTTTGCCTGGTCGCGAGAAGAGACCCCAGGACAAGTTTCCATCAAAAGTTTTTCTTTATGCTGGTCGTTGTCGACGAGATCATCTAAAATGATGTCTTTTCCTGACATTCTTAAAACATTAGCAGAAGCTTTGATTTTAGAGATATTCCAAGTGTTATACTTATTCAAAATTCCGATTTCTAGCTGGTTTTCTGCTATTGAAGGCACTCTTGAAGAGTAATATTTGGCCTGCTCTGGCATATCTGGACCGAATGCTTGTTTTAGTCCTACAAGTTCATTAAAATTCATTATGGAGGTACTTGATAAGAACCTCGCCATTCTCAAGTCCCAGTCGTGGAATCAGACTTCTAAAGAAATTTCAAAGATCTGCGAGTATCTAGGACAAGTCCTTGAAATGCTTGGCCAGGGAAAAAATATTCAGCCTTATCTTTCGAGTATTGTTGAAAATTGTCTTAACTCAGGGTCTGCTAGGAATATCAGAAAACTCGCATATTTGATTGTTAGACAAGCTGGTAGTCTTTATGATATTCCATGGGGAAGTGTCAGTGCTTGTGTCAATAGCGATCTTGGCACGTCGACAGACCCAGAATTCCAAGTTTATTCATTGAGAATGCTCTATATCCTTCCACTCGAATTAACCATCTCAACCTTCTTAGCGCATGAAACAGTAATCCTCGCGGCAGTTCAAGGTAAATTCGGTGATTCACTTCAAACAGCATTTTTAAACAGTTTGCCAGGTATCTTGATCCGTATCTGGTGTGGTTTAAGTTCCGAGAACTACGAATTACAAGACGCCGTAAAAGAAATATTCAAGTTTATAGTCTCTTTAGTCTTAGACCCCGATGAAAAACTATGCATTTTAGCCTTCGGAGCCCTAAATTCCTTATTCCAAGAAAGTGAAGAAGCAAAGTTAAGAGGACTTTCACAAGAACTCTCCGCAAACGGAAGTGACTTCGAGCTTCTAAGTCCATTGATTCACTATCTATGCTGGCCGCACAGCGGCCAGATAAACTCAATCATTCACCGCGTGATGGCATTTGACTTCCGAATCCGTGTTAAAATGATCTACGCCCTGACGAAACTAGTCATCTGGGGACAAAACGACTGTGAAAAGCTCAGACTTGAAAGAGAGTGTCTTGTGCCACTTTTAGGAAGTTTAGAAAAAGGCGTGGTCTGGCAAGTTGCCAAATGTTTAAACCTGTTAAAAGCTGAGACCTCAACAATCTGGACGATGTGCAACTCGCTTCTCGGCCAGATGCGTTCAGAAGCGAACCCGACTCCTCTTCTTCTTCTTGTGATGGACGGGATGACAGCTTTGCCTGTGAGTCAGCAGTTAAGTCTTGCTTTGGAGACTTTGAAACATGCGAATCGTATTCAAAGTCGAGTTGACCGTTTTTCAGTGCTTTTAAGCAGTTTAAACTCGATAGTTGTGCTAAGTAAGTTGCTTCTAGACAGCAAAGAACAGTCAGCGATTTATCAGCTGTTCAGTCAGACCTGGTTCGTCGAGCTTTGGATGAGTTCTCATCAGGTCGGCTTCCGAGAGGACCTTCTGTGTTGCCTGGTTGAAACTTGCCTTTGCAATCATGAAGAAAGTGACAGCTGGCTCACTGTTGGACTTGAAGTCATCGACGTTTGCTTTAAGGTCCTTGACTGGCCTTGTGAGTTGAACAGCACGATTTGCTTTAATTATTTTTTTCTGTTGTTTGAAGAAGTTTGCATCATTTCGAAGAAGTCTCGACTGGTTGACAGGGTTCAACAAACTCTTGAAAATTTACTTAATCGACTCACGCTTGATAGTTGCAGTCAGTTGAATCAATACGCGTTTCACTTGTCGATGCTTGTTTGCTCTAAGTACTGGCTTCCACAGAATGAAGAGATGTTGAAACATTTCATGGAATTGCTTAGGATTCGACTTTTTAGTGCTGAACATTTACCAATTCAGGTTGATATTGCTGCCCAGTGTATGACTTTTCTTGTTTGTAGCTGTTTTCATTTGGCTAGAAGGTTTTGCAATCAGGCTTTTGAGGGAATGTTGAGGAATCTTGATGAATTGCATGAGGTTTATGAGAATATGGATAAAAATACTGATTTTATTTCGAAGGTTTTAGAGATTTTGAGGATGTATCGAGAAAACTCGGCTATTATTGATAATGAGTATCAAGGGTACTACTCGATGTTTATTGAAAGAGTGCATATTAATTATGATGAAGAGACTGAGATTAGGTATGACAGCATGCACGCAGCTCTAAACATATTCAGAAGCCGACGAAACGAATGTTTCAACAGCGAAAGACCATTAGAACTTCTAAGAATAGTCCAACCTAGCAAAGAACTAAACTGGAGATGTCTCACAAGTCAAGAAATCACAGGTCTCTGCGACCCACTACGATCCTTCGTAACCCATGTGATATACCCTCAATAGTAACCCCCAATCAGTTCAATAATCGTATTTTGTTTCCGTTTTTTCAACAACACAAAATTCCAACTTCGCAACGTCGAGGTAAAGTTTTTCCTTTCCCAGAACTTAAAACTTGCCTTAAAGCAAAGAAACAGTAGTTTAATAGAAGACCTATCCACAAATGAAGTCTTCGAATGGAAGGTCCGAGCAGTGATCCTTGGTCCTGGAGAGATTTCAGGTCATTGTCTAATGCAATTCAACGACCCTGACTTACAATCTTCCTGTTGTTACAAGACTTTGAGTTACACAGTTCCAGTCACTGACCTGCTTTTAAGAGACGTGTCTTCTGGAAGGTTGTTTTCGAAGTTTATTCTTTTGTGGGTTCGACTGACGTTTAACATAACAGTTCGATGTGAGTTGACCTCAGGGTTTGAAGATATGGTGACTGAAGTCATGAAGCACATGGAAGTCATTCCTTGTGGGCAGGACTATCGGGCTGCTTTTCAAGCAGCCACTCTTCAAGGGGACCGGATCGGCTTGTACATCACTGGATCACTTGGAAGTAAAAACGTCAGAATCGAGTATAGGACTAACTCACTTGATTTATTGAAAAACTTCACAAATCAAACTGAAACTTTCATTGGACAACTCAGTCATGGCAGGCTTAAACTCGTTAGTTAGACTTATAATGAATAATGAACAACTTCACTTATAAGAAGAAAAAAAATCGGTATTTCAATGAGGACCTGGATATAAAAAATTGTAAAAAAGAACAGAAAGCTTTGAGCAATGAAAAATCAGGTTTTAAGTTTTTTGATTTCAGCGGAATTTTAAATGAGAGGTCGCTGTCGATGAACAAAACTTTTCAGTTTAAATCTTTTCAAAATATTAGAAAAATTCAGCTTAAAACCATGAAGCACAAGTCTCGGGGAATTCCAAATCGTTCCATTGCAAAAAACAGCAAAAGTCAAGAAAAAGATAAAGTTTCTACAGAAAACTTCAAACAAATCGTTGAAAACGCTCGAGCGAAGATAAAAAGAGACACACCAAGCCTTCCTAGAATCGCCCCAAGCGAAGAAAGACCTGTGAATATCCTGATCCTAACACCTAAAACTGAAAAATACGTAAAGTTCAAGAAAAATAAACTTCTTCATCCTGACTCTTTCAAGAAATCCTGGAGGTTTTCACAACTACCTCGGGGAAAAGACCATTCATCTCAGTTAGAAACTGAAAATTCCTTATTTCCTTCAAGTCCTCTCACATCACCAAAAAAATTACTTTAGTCTAACTTTTTGTGTATTTTCCAGCAAAATTCTGAAATTTCTACGAAAACTTTCCTGTGTTTTCCTATAAGTCCCTTTAAAAATCTCATCATTTCCCGCTCTTTTATTTTCCTTGCCCTTTAGAACCAGCGGTATTCTCGCATTGCCAACAACAACCTGTGGATGCGGCCTATTCGCAGAATTAAACAATTCCTTCACGCCTTTTTCCCTTAAAATCTCTGCAGAGACCTCAAAAACATTTTTCAATCTTTCAAGGCTTTGAAGTGAAATTGCCTTAGCTAAGTTGTTGCTGGAGTCAAAAGGGTCGACGATATTCACAGCTTTAAGCGGCATAAGTTTCAGTTCTGAGATACCTCCAAGTCTTTTAGTAAGATTTTTAAAGAAGTTGAGTGAAATTCTGCAAGACTCAGGCCTTATCGGCGAGTTGTGAGTTACAACAGAGATGTACTCGGACATTGAGAAGACTTTATGCACTGAGACTACATTCGAAGCCCAGTCAAACTTACTAAAGAACTCAATAAATGACTTAAAAACTTCCATCGCTGTTGAATGAGGACCTTGGGTGTTAAGTACAAACAAAACAAGAACTTCTAAAGCGTAAGTTGAAAGATTTCCATATACTGCTCCTTGAATCCTCCCAAAGTAAATCGCCCAGATTTTAATCAAAATAATACTTTTTTTTAACAGATTTGCTGGGAACAGTCGACTTAGCTCTTCGAAGAGAATCAAGGTGCTGATACCTGATACTTGGTTTATTGTGATATCTGCACTTATTGAGTTTATTTTCAGTTTGAGGGTCGGAACTGTCGCGGAAATTATTGAAATTTCAGAAAGCTCGAAATCTGGGTCTTCGTGTTTTTCGAATTCGGATTTGAGCTGGGATAACATGCAAGAGGACAGGTCTAGGAATGAGATGCCTTCCGGGATTACTGTGATGTCGATGTCGCCGGATTTTAGGTAGGTGTTCAAAGCAAAAGAACCGTATAAACCCACTCGGGAGGAGGGGAAGGTGCTTAAGATTACTTTTTCTAGAAATTGGTAGACTTTTGACCGTTTTGCATTGTTTTGAACGCTTGGGCCGAACTCTTTTAGCAAATAGTCCTCAAGGCTATTTTCCATTATTTCAAATTTTTTTTCTTATTTGAATTTGAGGGCTTTGATTGGGCTTTGGGAATTATGGTTGAGGGTAAGAATGGAGATTATTGTTGGGAGTTGGTATCTTAAGGGAAATGGAATTTGGGAATTATTTGGAGTTTAAAGTAACAGGTGTATTTTGGATTGTTTAAATTTATAGTAATTCGAATTTGGATAGTTATTGTTGACCATAAAAACAGTG
This sequence comes from Stentor roeselii, assembly GCA_006503475.1. NCBI lineage: Eukaryota > Ciliophora > Heterotrichea > Heterotrichida > Stentoridae > Stentor > Stentor roeselii. Next base: position 216,836 of record RSEH01000002.1, read on the forward strand.
GCATCTTAAAGATTTATTATCATTTAGATTTTGAATAAAAAACAACCAAAACTTCCCATTCCGCTAAAATCCACACTCCAATAAACTTTAATTAACCCTAACTTAAAACATAGCAGCATAAACCTGATGTTTCGGAACCTGCTGCGAGGGATACCTCTGAATAAGTTCCTGAATTTGTTTTTTCCTAGTCTGAGTCTGTTTTTCATAATTAGAAAACTTAGCATATTTCACAAGTTGATTCGCATGAACAGCAGTTTGCCTAACAAGTCCAGGCAAAAGAGGAGCAGTGACAAGCATTCCATCCTGAAGTGGTCCACAATTAAGATTTTCCTTCTTCATGATCTGAATTCTAAAAAGTCCTTTAACAACGGGATAAATGACAATAATAATAAAGTTGAAATGAGTGAGCATAGTATCATGTCGATAGTCCCTCCAATGGTCACTCCAAACAATATGCACAATATCATTTCCCACATGTCTCTTCTTCTGCACCTGCTGGTCATCTGCCGGGTCAGTGGGCATCATGGGTGCAACATGAAAAATAATATCATACTGCCAGTCCGCATAAGAAATCGTTAAATTTCCAGCAGATCCACTAGCGTCAAGTCCTCCCATGTTCCCTTGATGTTCTCTAATATCCACAACTTCTCCTAAACATTTCAAAAATTCTTGAAATTCCGCAGATCCTCCTGAATTCATTAAAATTTCTCTTTCATCCTGTTGTCCAGGTGCCACATAAATAACGCCAATCTTCGGCCCTTCACGAGGCTTGAGACTGTCAATGATCCCCAAGCCTCTTTCAAATCTATCATCCACCTGCAACTGGACCAACTTATCAATAAGTCCAAAGTTCGCAATGAAAAACCTGCCCATATTAAACGGGTACTTTTCTCTTTCAGGTTTTTTCTCATCATACGAGCATTCAGACTCCATCTTCTCGACACTGTCAATCATCTTTAAAATCTCAGAAGATGACTCGACTGGCTTCTCAGGAACATAACATTCTGGGTAATTTTCTTTGATAAAGTCAAGCAACTTTGGAAGTAACGGCTCATCCTGCAGTTGTGGAGGAGGGTCCTTGATTTGAAGCTCTATCTTTGCAGATTGCATTGAGTCCATCGCTTTTTCGATTTGTTCACTGCTTGAAGCTGGCTCGAATACCATGAAATCGTAGGCTTCCCAACAGAAACGACCGAATTGGTTGCGAAGAATGAATTTTGCCTTCTCGGTGTGAGGGATCATTGTGAAAATCACTGAGGAGCCTAAGGAATAGTGAAGTGGTTTCGATGTTGATCCTTCTGAAAAGTCAGAGTCGGAAATGATTGAGTGGAAAACTGAGGAGTCTTGGTCTTTGAATGGGAAGTTCAAGTAGTAGATGCTTATGAATGAGATCATTGTACTTATTTCTGATTCTAATGGATTTGAACTGTCGATTTGCTGTAGTTTTAAGGACAGGGCTGAGAAGAGACTGGAGAGTAAAGAGTTCTCGCATGGGGAGGTGTTGTTTACTAGAAGCCAGTTTTGAATTGTGCATAGGACACTTTTTATCACTTTTTCTTTTGAATTTGGAATTTCTAAAAGACATCTGGTAATTAAAAACTCTAGAATTGTTTTATTCAGTGATGGAAAAGAACTGCTCAGGCACTGAAGAGCGTCTAGGGCAGCGATAGCAACAGGTTCAACTTCATGTAGACTCTTGGGTAGTAAAACAGAAACAATGAGTTCAGAGATCCTTTCATTGCCGTATTCCAGTTCCTCTAAAATAAAAACGGTAAGTCCAAAAATAGCTTGAACAGCGACATTGACTTCTTCACATCCCGTGACAAGAATATCTTGAATAATCGGTTTAAGTTCCAGGTAAGTCAAATTAATATCTTCAGTATTTTCAAGTTTCGTATTTCCATAGTAATTCGGAAGGTTCATCGTATAAAAAACCATCATCATGCCTGATTGCTTCTGACTTCTACAAGCCTTCAAAAGTGAATAAATCAAAAAATGCATTCCAGGATATTCCATGACCCTCGCCGAGTTCTCCAAGACAGTGCCAACAAGGTGTTCTTTTTCTAAAGAAATAAACAGCAAAAGGCTCAAATGTTGCAAGTAGCACTGCATAGGTAACTCATCTGACCGGGTGTAAACAAAAATATTAACAAGAACAGTAAGACTAATCTTCTGAGACTCTTTCGCCCCTTGTCTGATAAGTCTTGACAAGGTCAAAAAGAAAAACTCAAGAACCACATTCGCACTGGGTGACTGTTGCGCAGGACTAATAATGATAAAAATCAACTCCTGTAAAGCCTGTACCCATTTAATCTGCACTTTTTCTTGAAACTCTAAAAAATTTCCTAAAAGTTTCAAAAGTGAAAGCCAGCCGTCAAGTTGACAGGACTTCGCGAAATTTAAGTCTTTTTGTTCTTTTGTTATTGGTTTGAGTCGGTCAAGCCAGATCTTCACGATGAACTCGGATTTAACTGACCAGTTCTGAAGGATTTTCGTGTATTCAACCCACTGGATCGCAGGGTTTTGGTAGTTGTAGGCCAGGGTGTTAATTAAAAATTCACTGACCATCTCGATAATATCATGTGAAATACGGTTTGGGTCTTGAGTTCCAAGTGATTTACTTCCGATTTTAAGTGCTGTGTTTAAAATTAACACCCTGTCTTGGTTATCTTTACACTTTTCAAGCATTTTCAGGTACTCCCCACACATGGCGACACGTTTAGGACTAGTATCTTTTGTGAAGTCGAATAAATTAATACTGAAATTGAGAAGTCTTTCTAATACTTGTGTCCAGGTCTTTTTCGCTGTTTCGTTTACGAAGTTGTATAAAATCCACTCCTGGTAAAGCCCAATCACGATGCTGAGGGTTTCGTAGAAGGTCGAGTTGTATCCTTCTGAAAGGTTAAAAGTGCTTCCAAAGACATTAATCAAGAACTCAGTCTCAACTTCACTTTCCAAAAGCACCGGGTTGAGTTCATTGGACTTTACAATAGAAACCAGCCACTTGACGACGATATTATGCAAGATATAAGGAACACTTTCAGTAAACCCCCAGTCATGTCCTATTTTCGGAGCTCGTTCACAGATCTTTGGATACAACAAAAACAGCAAATTTCCTTTTATTTTCTGAAACCATCTCATAAAATGTTCTACTTTAAACTGTCCTTCACCAGAACAAGCGAATTCAAATGTTTTCGACAAGAAATAAAGACATTCTTTTGCAGGCTTCACCAGACCTGTCTTATCCAATTCTCCTAAAAACTTGCTGTTGAGAGGTACGACTGTATCTGCAGTTTTCACTAAATTAATCCAACTCGCATCAGCCAAATTCATCATATTCGGCCCTGGGTTCTTGTTATTCGAGAACAACGGGACACTCTTGCTTTCTTCTGACTTTATCTGTGAAAAGTCCATCGATGACGTGAAAAGCATGCTTGGAACATCGGCCTCTATTTGGTTATTCAAAAGGTTAAGCACCAGGTTAAAGCCCATCTCGCGAACTTCCCATCGATTTGTTTCGATCAGGCAAGCCGCTGCGATTTCATTTAAACTCTCCATGTTTGGAAGGTTCCGGAACTTTGTTATGTCGAGAAGTGTTCGGAGGACTCCTGAGATCTCCTCCCATGCCGCCTTTCCTTTTGTTCGCGTGTTGTCTTGACGCAGGCAACTCACACAGATCTCGATTGAGTGACCGTGAATCGATCGCAAAAAATCGAATAGCTTTTCTGGACCTTGAGAGGAGTTTAACTTTAGAAGATGGCAAAGCGCGGAATAGCGCTTTTTACTTGACTTTGAAGTGTCGGTGATTATCTGCATTTTTTGCTTTTCTTCTTCGTTGGATTTGCCTACTAGCCAGGATGCGAATCCTTTCATTTATTTAGGAGTGATGAGGGATAGTTGATGAAGAGACTTAATTTATTGACTTAAAACTCTTAATTCTCTTTTTTATTAACATTAAAACTTTTGCCTCGAGGTGACTTTAAAATAAGACTCAGTAGTTTTTGTCGATTTCCAGGTTTTTTGGATTTTACTCTTTTAAAGATGTCTTTTCGCTTGTTTAGAATGTTGCTGACAAATTGAATTTCAAATTTCATTCGAGGATAAGGCTCGACTGGCGAGGAAGACCCAGAAATATAACTTTCTTCAACAATCCTGTCAAAATTTTTCTGTTGGAGCTCCTTTGGCTGGTCAACATTGCTGATAAACAAAGAAAACTCATCAGAAGTGATATTTGAAGGTAGTCCGAAATCTCCAGACCTGCATTCAACAGATCCTTCTTTATTTTTACAATAAGTGTTCATAACCAGTTCAATAAAATCGTTTTCATATCCTTTTTTCGCTTTTCTATTGATTTTCGGAAGAGTTTTAATAGAATTTAACTGTCTTCGGCCTTGATTCGACCATTTCTGAGTTTCAAGAGGCGATTTCACAGCAGGTCTTTCAGGTAAATTCGGCACAGAAAACGACTTTTTAATGAAAAAGCCCCGAAGTAGCTCATTAATAAGTTGTTTATCAGGAGTTCGCTCATCAGCAGGGTCAGGTGATTCTGAAGCATAATTCAAGTCCACCATACTTTCAGCAGTTTTTTCTTCAATTTTTTCAGGTAAGAAAAGTTCTTCTTGCATCTGAAAACTGGGTGTTATTCTTATCGGCGAGTCTAAATTGCTATGAATATTTCTGAGTTGTCCTCTTTTAAACAAATAAATCGATTTTTCCTTCGTACTTGAATTCAAAGGAGGCAGTTTTTCCGAGAAAGACTCTCTTATCGTCTTAGGACTTTTACTAGGAATGTTTTTCGGAAGTGACTTAATAAGAGTCTCCAAGTCTTCATTTTTGTGAAGGGAATATCCAAGGGTGTACTTCGCTTCAATTAAAACACATTTATTTACATTGCTGAGTAAGACTCGACTTGCAGATTCTTTGATAAACTCTACTTCAATGTGAACCACCCGTTTAATGAAGGAACTTTCAAAAGCGTGAATCAAAATAATTGAAATATCGAAAATCAGGTTTAATGTTATCGGGTCGTTCACTTTTGATTGCCCGAAAAAAATATCAGCAACGTATTGATTGTTAAGATAAACTAGCTTCAATGTCAGCGGCTTGTCTATCATTGATAATGGCTCGATGTACTTTTGTATGAAGTCGATGTTTAGCAGATAACGGGGCTTTGTTAAAATTTCTTTGATTCTTGTGTCGAGGATCAGAGTTCTATGCGATTTTTTGAAAAACCAGCAGATTTTATTGTTTTTTTCGCTGTGAAGACGGTTTTTCCAATCGTTTTCCTCTAGAAGTCGAGAAAAGTAGCTGTTTAGGGAAATTGGCTTGGGTATTGAACGTTTCTTCACGAATCCGGAATCGTCTGTGAATAGAATGGATTCAATCATTTCGTTTTGGACGAGAGCTGTTTCGATTATTGGGATCTGGACTTTGCTAGTTCCGAGAAACTTAAAAAAATTTCCGAATGAAATTTCTTCCATTTATCGCTAGTTATCTATTCACTCACAGAGATTCCTGCATATTGGGCAGGTGACGTGCGTTTGCATCCAGATATCAATACAATCATTATGAAACTCATGTTTGCAGTCAAGCACTCTAATTTTTTCACCTTTCACAAAGCTATCCAAACAAATCGAGCAAGAACTGTCAATTAAAATCTCTCCCTTATGTCTAACCTGCCTCCACTTCTTGATCCTAGTCCTAAGTTTCATATCTTTACAAGCAGCGACCACAATAACGAAAAGTCCCCAATTACAAGCAATACTGACTAAAAAAAGTAGTCCCCAAGTAAAAATCTTCATAGCGATGACCATGGGGTCAGTAGAGCAGCTGTCTTTATTAAGGCAAAAGTCTTTAAACTCAAAAGCATTGACACAAAGTCCGATGATGTTCCAAATGAACAAGTTCGGTCCACAACAAACAAGAAGCAAAATCCCGATGACCTTCGCCACACGATCGAACCTAAAAGCTAAAAACGTGATAAGCACTGGAAGTGAAAACCAGGCAATAGTCAGCGTCAGCGACATGCCCAAGGTCCAGAATTCCGAATAACTAAAAGACTCCAGGTTCTGCCAGGCAGAAATCGCTGAAATGTCCCATTTAACCAGCATGATACTGATTCCACAGACTACAACAATCGTCCAGCAGCAGTTGCAAGGGTTTCCTTCATCTTCTCTTTCCATTTAAATATATTTCTACATGGAAGGACTTTCCACTGCAGCTGCGAAGACCAGGTTAATGGAAATTTTAAAGAGTTTTAAAGATAAAAACAAGAAACAACCTGTGAGAAACGCTCGATTTTATGCTACGAAAATCTGGACTTTTGAGGTTTTTGTTTATTTTTATGGACTTTTCTTGGTTTTGCAGCACTTTTTGTTGAAAGCTGGAATTGAACCTCTTGTAACTGGAGCTACTTTGCTGGTCTTGCCGTTGAGGTATGTTTATTACAAGGCGAATAAGTCTAAGTTTCAATGGGAAATATTTGATGAGAGGATTGATAGAATTATTGAATTAGTTAAAGATCTTCAGGAAGGAGAGGACATGGCTGATGTCAACTTGAGGACTATGAACTTTGCTGTTGTTGATGTTTGTCGAGATGGAAAGTGGATTAAACTTCCGGCTGTTGTTCTTGTTAAGGGAGATTTGGTTTCTATTAGTTCGGGTATCGCTTTGCCTGCACCTGTTTATATTTTCGATGGACACTTTGCTGATAGGATTCTTGAAGCTTATGAAATTTTACCTCAGATGGAAAATAATGGGTTTTTAGAGAGTAAAGCGCATGGTGTGATCAAGGAGTCTCCTAGTAAGTTGATTTTAGAATCATTGCTGCATGATCGTGCGCTTAAGAAAAAAAAGACTCCGACTTTTTTTATGGTTAGTTTGAAACAGTCTAGAAAAATTTTTCTTTATTTTTTTTTGGTTCTTTTGAGTCTTAACCTTGTCTTTTCTGGGGTATGGTCCAGTAAATCTTCAATAGACTTCAGTGAAATCCTTCTAAACCCTACATTTTTATTCCTTTTTTTAACAGCAGTGATTCTTCCTTCACTAGTCCATTTACTTAACTGTTGGGGAAATGCTCTATTATGGTGCATTTGCGAGTCTCTAAGAAACAACCAGTCACCCCGTAAGTCGACGCGAGTCCAACACCTCGAGTCCTTATTCGACAACTCAGAGCATCCAGGTAACATCTGGAGTGCTCCACTAGCAGAAAAAGCTGAATCCGCATTTGAAAACGAAGAAATGGTTTCATTTTTCCCTCCAGTCAGTATTTTTCAATGCTTTTCAAAATGCAGGTCATTTTTAATCGGAGGGCTTCAAAGAGACCTGAACATTTTAGACCTGATGAGCAGTTCAACAGTGATGAGTTTCATCGACAAAGACGGGGTGATAAGCGAAAACTCCAGATATGCAGATGAAGTGATAGTAATGGGACCAGAAGGCAAAATCCTGCCGTTTGATCTGGTGCATCAAAGTCCTCAAGAAGTAAAATCCAACAACTGCGAGCACGACCAGATGACTTTTATCGGCAAGGTCTGGGAAGAGCACATCAACTCTTTAAAGCCCTTGGGCCTTGCCACGTCAGTTTCTCGGAACCCTCGGAAAAACGACACTTATCACAGCTTGATTAACTTAAACGACGACCACCCTAAACTCGTTAATACTGGTGAGTTGTTTTTTGTGCAGCCTAAAGATGAAATAGAGATTTTCGAGGAATGCGCTTGTATCATAGGGAAAATCATCGGGTTCACTAATGAAGCAATTGATGAATATCATCATTGGTGCACCTTGTGGAGCACTTGGAGACCGAATGAATGTGAAAGTCTTCATGATATCAGTTATAGAAGAATTAAAAAAGGCATCGCGAATAAAGAATATGCTTTGTGTGATTATATTGAAAAAAGAATCAGTCAGGCTAGAAGGATCTCGGCTATTCAACAGAGACTTTTAAGACCTTGTCATTTGTTGACTTCTATTGTTGAAAAAGATGGAAAGTTTGAAGTTTTTAGTCAGGGAAATCCTAAAATTGTCTTGCAGAACTGTAGGAATTATTGGGAAGGTGGAGATTTGCAGGTACTTGAAGATGATGTCCTACAGCAGTTGAATACTGCTCTTTTGCAGTGGACTGCTGATGATTATGATGCTATTGGGTTTTCTTATCGACCTTTGAGTGATGAGATTGAGAAGATTATTAAGGATAAAGAGTCTTTGGTTGACTTGGATGACTTTAAGAAGGATTTGCTTCAAGGGGTGCAGAGGGAACATATTTTTTTAGGTATGGTCGCTATTACTAATCATCCCAAATCTGAAGCGAATCATTTTATTGAAGATGTCTTTGATGCTGGGATTCGATTTGTTATTTTTTCTGAAGGGGATCTACTGGAAACCAAAGCTTTTGGAGATGATCTTGGACTTTATACTGCTTGGAACTCTTGCATTTCCCTGAGTGATAAACCTGCTGTAATCGAGGAGTTTCTGAATCAGGACGGTAAAAAAGTACTTCCAAATGGTATTGAAGAGATAAAAAATCGACTTGTTTATGGTAATGATAACGTTCCTTTGCTGGTTAGCATGTTTTCCGATTCAACAAAATCAAGTATATTAGAAATGGTGAAAATTTACCAACAAAACGGCGAAGTTCCAATAGTAATCGGCGGTAGCCATCACTCTCAAAACGCATTTATCTACCAAGCAGCTGACATATCAATAGGAGTAAAAACTCTGAATTGCGGTTACTGCAAATCCTGTTTCGGTTACCGTATAAACTACAAGCACACCCCTTTAATTCAAGAGCAAGTAGCAGAAAGCCTGATTTCTCTTCCATGTACTTTCATTCTAAACATCGAGCACCCACTTTACGTGATTCTTCAAATAATCAAAGAATCCAGAAAACTGATGAAAAACATTCAAAACGGTCTGATGTTTTCAGCAAACATGTTCGTTTGTTGGAGTCTTCTTTCTTGCATCCTTCTCATCTTCGGGCTGCCTCCAGCAGTCTCTCTTTTACAATGTCTCTTCATTTGTGTCTTCCTAGTCCCTTTACTCTCATTGTCCTTCCTAAGCACGCCATGCGAGCAGAACCTAATGAAAAAATACCCAATAAAAGTAGACATTTACTTAGAAGTCTTTCAAAAAAGCAACTTTTTTTGGTACTTTTCTTTAAAAGTCCTAATGTTCGTGATGATTGTCATTCAAACCCATATCTGGGGTCTTAGTTTTTTATTCAAAGATTTCAGCTTTTTCAATATAAACCCTTCAGACAATAGAATCGTTGTTGTTCAGATAAGCAACTTCTTATGTGCAGTACTTTTAATTTGCATTTACTCAAGTTCTTACGTAAACAGCTTTCAAAGCTGGCTTCAAGTCAAAAGTTTAAACAACATGCCCTGGATAGCAGTAATTTTAGTGAGCTTGTTACTTGCAGTGTTGATTTGTGTACTTTACTTGATAGTCTATGGTTTTTTTCAAGAGTTTAACGATTTCTTGATAAGAGCCTGGTATGTTTACCTTGTGACTTTTATCGAGTTTTTCGTGTTGTTTTGGGCTTTAGAAGCAGTTAACTACGCCAGCCGTCGGCTGGCGAGAGGAATGCAAAAAACCTTAGAAGTTTACTTCCAGACAAAATTAGGCGTTTACAGCCCTCGGTAGTCTTAATCATGTTCATAAATTAATACAATGGGTTGTTACTCAGGAAAATCTAAAACTGTTCTTCAAACCACAAAACCTCTTGAAAATCGCAGCTCGTTAATCGTAACACCTTCCATCGACGGCAATGTAAAACAAGTAGAAAGAAGAACAAACAAAAGTTCGAACCCCATCGCTGATAGTCGCATTAAGTTTGAGTCTTCAGAAGCGAAAACTGCAGAGTTTCAGCCACGGGAGAAGACACAAAAGGACTATGAACAGATCACTAAGTCTATTTCAACACATTTTCTATTCAATTCTTTATCTGATGAAAGCATTAGAGCTGTTGTTGATGAGTTCAAGTTATACTCGTTTGGACCGAAGGAAAATATTTTCAGTCAAGGGTGTCCTGGGCAGAACTTTTATATTATTGCTTCTGGAAGGGTTGAAGTTATTGTTAATGGAAAAGCTAAAAAGGTCATGGTTAAAGGTGAACAGTTTGGAGAACTTGCTTTGTTACATGACTCGGTTAGGACTGCTACTGTTTGCACTGTGGAAAAAACTTATTTGTGGATACTTGGAGGGGATACTTTTAGATCGATTATCACTTCGCTGAATACTAAGAAACATGAGGAAAATAAACATTTTGTTAATAGTATTCCGGTCTTCAGCAGTTTCAGCAAAGAACAAAAAGACTCATTACTATCTTTAATAATAACCCACGATTTCAACGACGGTCAAACAATAGTTCAAGAAGGTGATCCAGGTAACCTTCTCTACATAATAAAAAAAGGTTCAGTAAGTTGCAGCAAATCCGGTTCTGAGATCCGTAAACTTTGGCCAGGTGACTTTTTCGGTGAGCAAGCTTTGCTCTACAACACTCCAAGAACAGCGACAGTGACCGCGATCGGAAAAGTGACTCTTCTTTCCCTAGGCCGAGACGACCTTCACATCGCATTCGGAAGTCACTTACAAACAATCATCTACCGAAACAGTAAAAGAATCGCAATTGAAAAGAGTTCAGTACTAAAATCTCTAAACAAGTCACAAGTCGAGGCAATTATTGATAAAATGGACATCGCCTGTTATAAGCCAGGGCAAATCGTGATAGGAAGAGGGTCTTGTAAGCGAAACAAGGTGTTTATTGTTTTGAAAGGAACTATCAGGTCACAAAGCAAGTCACTCGGACTTTACTGCTGCATCGGCGATGAAGAAATTCATAAAGGATTGACGGAAAACTGGGAAGAAAATTGGGTTGCTGATGTTGAGACTGATGTTGCTACTATTTTAAGAGAGGACCTCGAAGGAGCTATTGGAGGACATCTCAGTAAAGTCACTTCTCAAAATGAAGTCTTGATGGTCTTGAGAAGGGTGCAACTGCTTAGGTCACTTCCTTTGCATAAATTGGAAAATCTGGTCTCGGCTTTGAAGTTGTATGAGTTTAATGATGGTGATGTCATTTTTGAAGAAGGAGCTGAAGGGGATGCTTTTTATATTGTGAAAGAAGGACAGGTTGAGATTTTGAGGGCTGGGGTTAGTATCAGGATGATCACTCGACATGACTTCTTCGGTGAGAGATCAATTATCATGGACGAAAAAAGAACAGCTACAGTCATCGCCCGTGATCACGCTTTTTGCTGGAGCCTAAGCAAAAAGGACTTTTTAGCTCTAATCGACGAAGGTATCCGTAAACAGCTCAGCAAAAGAATGGAACTTCAAAACGACAAAATCGCATTAACAGAACTAGTCGTTGTAAAACTACTCGGAAGAGGAATGTTCGGCAATGTTTTCCTGACATTCAACACAAAAACTTCAGTTTTTTACGCGCTTAAAACAGTCCAAAGAAACAAAGTAATCGCTTACGACATTTACGACAACGTCGTCCTCGAACGAAAAATCCTTTTAAGTGTCGACCATCCCCTAATCGTAAAACTCGTAAAAACCTTCAAAGACGATTCAAGACTTTACTTTTTAATGGAATTCGTTCATGGAATGGACTTATTCGACGCATTAAGAGAAATGGGTTTATTAAACAACGAAAGTTCAAAATTTTACATTTCTTGTTTACTTCTGATTTTCGAGCACATGCATGAAAGAAAAATCATTTACCGAGACCTAAAGCCAGAAAATGTGATGGTCGACAATGAAGGCTACCCAAAGTTAATTGATTTCGGCACCTCGAAGATAATCCACGCCCGGACCTTCACAATGGTTGGGACTCCTCATTACATGGCTCCTGAAATCATCAAAGGCTCAGGGTACACCTTGTCCGCCGACCTCTGGTCCTTGGGCGTCATGCTTTATGAGTTCGTATGTGGAGGGGTCCCTTTTGGAGAAGAGGAAGAAGACACTTTTAAGATTTATGGAAAAATACTTGATAGACATTTGAAGTACCCGAGTTACATGAGCAGCACTCGATGCAAGCCGATCATTGAAAAAATGCTCGACCCTAACCCTGCCATGAGAGGCACTGTTGAAGCTTTAAAGGAACATGCTTGGTTTAATGGGGTCTCTTGGGATGGACTTCTTGGAAAACAAATAAAACCTCCTTATGTTCCTAAACTTGATGCTTTAAATGCTGCATTGCAAAAGGCGCTGAAGACTAGTAAAGGACTTCAAGAAGTGATTAGGGTTCATGAAGAACAAGATGAATTCGTTGATAATGGAAAAAACAAGAATAAAGTACCTCCTGCTAATTGGGATGATGAGTTTTAGTTAAATAACTGTCTTCTTAATTTATGGAAATTTAAATAAATATGTCGTTAGAAGTACCTGAAACCAACGGTCCTTTCGATGAGAAGAACCCTCTTGACACCTCAAGTTCAATCAATGTCTTATCGAACTCTATTTTCAGTCGACAAGTCGACGATTTTTATAGTCCTGATGTCTCAGTCGAGATGTTTGCCCTGGGAAGACCAGTTTCAAGTAAATCTTCAAATTTTTCAGAGGTTTCTCAAAATTCTTACAATTTTCAGTCTTTAAAACTTTCACAAGAACTACAAGAAAATCAGTTAAAACTCCAAATCCCTGAAAAAATCCCGAAAAAATATCAAATCGTGATCGAATCAGCTGAAGATTCAGGAAATTCAAAAGAAAACTTGCGGCTGGAAATCCCTGGGAATAAAAATCGTTCTTCTACTATTTACACTAACCTCAGCTCTGACTCAAGCCAGGTCCTTCCAGTGTCCGCCCCAAGTGAATCATTTAAAACTATCGATGTTTTCCCTTCTTTTGAATCTAAAAACAAACGCAAGGCTGATGAAATCCTGGAAATTCTTAATCTTTCTAAAAGAGACTCCTCGATTAATGATGTTTCCAGAAATCGCTCTGGAATTAATCGACCTGCAGCAAGTCTCAGGAACTCGACATTTGCTTTGACTAGTCGAATATTTTGTGTTAAGTGTAATGCTGATACTTTGACTAATGTCAGTTTTCAGATGAAAGATTTGAATTTTTGGAAGTCGATTGGATTTTTCTTTACTGCTATTAAGTGCTGTGGAGAGCCTCGAGCGTTGAGTAGGTATCAGGATATTGTTCATTCTTGTAAGAAGTGTGGAACTGTTGTTGCTAGGATTAGTACTGTTTAATTATAAGGAGTAATTAAGGGATTTTTTAGAGTTTAGGTTTATGATGATGGTTTAGAAGATTTGGGGCTTGGAAGGGGTTGATGAATGTGATATAATTTTACCATTTTTATTGAAAAAGTCTTTAAGGTTCAACTAAATTTCAATTTTTTAGACAATTCAACATGATTGTTAGGGCTTTTTTTTGTGGATTCAATGATAAATGTCTTTAGTGAAAAAGTTCTCTGCGGTTGTTCTAGATCATCCGAAGTTTAGGGACCAGGGGCAGGTCCAAGATCCTCGAGTGGTAATTTTCGCGAATAAAAGGCCTTTTCCTATCAGGCTTGATCTTTATATTGATCATGTTCTTGACCAGCTTAGTCTTCCTGATGAAATATTGATATTGACTTTTATGTTGGTTGAAAAATATTTACTCCAAGATTTACTGAATCCACTCAACTTGCATAAAATTATCTTTACTGCTCTGACAACATGCTTAAAGTTCGTAATTAACCCATGGATAAGTAATAAGAAGCTTGAACAGATAGGAGGCTTAAGAAACGGCACTTTATCAGCAATGGAATTTTCACTTCTAAACTTCCTAAACTGGAAGTTAGAATTCAAACATTTCAAGCAAGTTAAGCAAAAACTTCTCTCTTTCATCGAAGAAGACAGCATAAATCTAGAAGAAACCGAAGAGGAAAGCGAATATTTCGAAGAAAATAACTTAAACAGCTTCTCAGAGCTGACAGCATTCTTTCCCCTCGAAGTACTAAACAGTAACTAGTAAATTATATTTTATCTTTAATACGAGTTAAGTTTAAGCCAAAGCCAATGAAGCAGGGTGTTAATTACTTGAGAAATCGATGAGCAAGGGTCATTTTTTCCATCATCGATAATAAAAAGTCCTAAAGTCCGTGACTCAGGGTGTAAAACTATTAACACCCTAGACTCTAAATCAAGAAGTAAATTTTCAGTCTTATCAGTAGTTTTCGCCGAAATCACACGAAACACCTCAGAAAAATACTCTAAAACTTCAGAATTAAACACCTTCAAATTCTCGAAAATTTCAAGTTCAGGGTCGATATCTGCGAATTTTTGAATATCAACAGATAACAAAAACTCTTTCAAGCCATTCTCAGATCCAGTTGCTTGAGTCTTGACCAATGGAGTAGATTCTTCATCTAATATCAAGTCGATGATCTGAAGACTCATGTTAAAATAACTTTATAAACCGTTTATTTAAATGATCGCTTCAGATATTTCTCGACTGGACCCAGGAAGACTAGTCCAATCAAAGTTATTCCAAAAGTTTTTATCAGAAGAGTCTTTCAAAAATCAGTCCCCTTCAAAGCCCCTTCTAAAAGAAAACCCTCAAGCCAAGCCAAAGCAATTCAGACTAAACATCTCCCCTTCTAAAGCAGAGATAAACCCTCCAACCCCTCAAGAGATCTCAGTAGAATCCTCTCGTTTATACTCAGAACACAGTGAAATCCAAGGTTTTTCCCAGCATATTTTCGCATCATCTCCTGAAAAAGCTTATTTAAACTACCCGGAGTACCCGATGTACATGTCTTTCGCAGGGGACTCAAAAAATACTGAAAAAATTAAAGAAGAGTCAGAAAGACTTAAACAAGAATTCGTTCAGGTCTTGAATGAAAAAGACTCAGAAATCTTGAAATTGAGAAAAGAACTTGAAGGGTCTCGACTTGATTATATGGAACTTGAAGATAGGTTCAAAGCGGAGACTGGGCAAGAGTCTTTTGAATTAGAACAAAAAATCGCGAGTCTTGTGGAACAGAATCAAAAATTACTGGATTTTAATAGAAATTCTACACTTGAAGCAAAAAATCGCATGAATGACTTGGAAGCGGAAACGAGACTTGTTAAGCAGAGGAATGAAGAACTTATTAAGGATTATTTGAGGGAAAAGGAAAAAAATGATATGCTGGAGGTTAGGATTGCGACTTTGAAGGAAAGGAGTAGTTTGTTGGAAAATACTAATATGCAGATGCAGGATAGAATCATTTCTTTGGAGAGAGAATTGGAATCGGTTAATAGGGAAATAGGATATTTGAGGAAAAGACCTGAACCTGAAGTTTTTCTTGATCTTTCTCCGAATACTACTAGAAATTGCTATGATGATTATCAGCGACCACGACTTCCTAATGAAGACCATTATACCCGTCCAAGAAATTCCTCAAACATGGACCAACACTGGCCAAGAGTTTCCCAAGACCGTTCACCACTTCAACGACAAAGCCTAGAGCAAAAGCTTGACTCTTTAATCCAAGACAAGCAGCGTTTAGAAAAAGAGTTCAACAAGCTTCCAGAGGTCTGTAAAAACCTAGCAGCAAAGCGCCGAAAAGAAGAACTAGATCTAGAACTAGAGATAATCGACACGAACATCCACAACTTAAAATCCAAAATCAGAAGCCGTATCCGTCAGATAAACTAATAATCTCTAAATCTAGTAAAAGATATTCTGACAGCAGTACTGAAAGCGATCATAGCACTTGGTGCTCCAATTATCCAGACTGATATCAATAAGTTCATTAATATACTCTTTGCAGTCTTTTTCATTCATTTTCTGTTTCGGTTTAAGTCTTTCCCTCAAGTCACTGATGGTATTATCGCCGCCAATGAAGCACCCAAAGTTACTTCCAGAGCCAGCTCTCATCATTTCAACCATCAAGATAATCTGTTCACTTTTTTCTTTCAAGGCGCGATATCCTTTTACACAGAGATGTCTGAACTCTTGAAATAATTTCGACCTTCTTCCTCCTAAAATCCTTTCAAATTCATTGGTTAACTTAAAGGGTGCCTGTTCGAAGTTCATATTCCCGCCAGGGGAATTTGAAAGTAAAAAGCCGAAGTCGATATGAATGATGTGCCCGTTTCGGTCTATCAAGATGTTGCCATTGTGTCGGTCTTTAATCTGTAAAATGTAGCAAACAAGACTGTAGCCTACAAGGGACTTCATGAAACATTGCTTTGCTAATTTAAACCTCTTTGTTTTCGGCTCTCCGAACTGCAGTAAGAAGAAGTCATATAAAGTTGCCCTGTCAGGAGGAAGTGACTTTTTGAGCCCGTCAATTGAAACCGCGTCTGGAACACATTCAAGGATTCCGCAGTCTAGTCCAGTAGCAAGGATATCATAAGGATAAAGCCAAATTCCCAGTTCTTTTTCATCAAAAGTCTGCTTAAAAAATGAAATCAACTGCATCGCAAATTGCTCTTGTCTAAGATCATCTCCACTTTTAACTATCACATGCATTAACCCCCAAGTTTTGAACTTGCCGTAAGGACTACTATCTCGAATTCTTTTGCTTTGTTGTTTGAAACTTTCTTTGAAAACTGAAACATTTTTACCTGCTTCATCAACTTCACCGTAAACTGCTGAAAGACTTCCTAGTTCGTTAATGAGGAACTTTTCATAGTGAAGAGGGTCGACATCTAAAGAAGTTGCAAAGGTTTGATTTCTACGTCTTGGTAAAGACTCTTCGAATAGAAGTGAGTTTCTGGTAGAGTTTGATTCAAGTGACTTGGCAATGGAGTCACTTGCGTCGCTTACTTGGAAAGAAGTCGACCTGCTGCCTGCGACAGGTACTGAGTTACTTCTAGAAGGTTTTAACACGTTTTTAACTGGTCGAGCAGCTTCATCCTTGATTTCCTTATACGGCCTGAAAACCTCAACACAGATCTTAAAAGGCGCTCTTTCCTTGGTGGTGAACACCCTGGCTTCAGAAACAGGAATATGTAAAACTGCACTTTGTCTTGCTTTATACGAGTTAAAAGGAATATAAACCTCAGAAGGGAGTAGTTTATTGAGTTTCCTTAATTGTTCTTTTAACCACTCAGTTTTGTGAACCTGACTCAGCAACTTATGAGAAATTTCAGTCAATTTTTCAATGAAGTCCAATGTTGACATAAAGGACTTTGTGCCGTTGAATACATTTAAAGGAACGTGCTTTGCTTGCACGTCGTCGAAGTTCTCAGCAGTGTAGACTTCTGAGTTGTAGGCTGAGATCGTCTCTTGGGTAGAGTAAAAATCAGAGGATTCTCCTCGGTCTTGACTGGCGAGGCCATGTTTAATCTCGAGTTTGTCGTAAAGTAAAAAAAGCTTCTCGCCGGAGCCGATGTGAAAAAACTTGTAATAAGATGTGACGTTTATTATCTCTTTTTTTAACACTTCTGGGTCGATTAAGGGCTTGTCTACTGACTCGAAGTCAGTTGAATTTAGGAACCATAAAAGACGGTGAGCGAAAAAAAAACTTTTAGCGCAGATGTTGTGGACTTCACGGATTATGTCTTCTACGTGGTCTGTCTCTCGGTAGAGAAGTAGGTTGCTAATTATTTCTTACCAAAGCTGCGGAATATAAAACTCCAAATCTTGTCTGTTTATATCATCGGAAGGACTGATTCTGCAGGTAGCCAGCTCTTCCACAGCAGGTTTATGCGAATACAGGTCCAGCAGAACTGTGTATATATGAGGGTCCACCTGTTTTTTATGAAATTTCATTCTAACTTTATTCCACAAGTCACTACCCACTCCCCATTTCAGCTTTTTCTAGATAAACAATACTCCTTTTTTAGTAAAGCAGCAACATAGGCATGACAAGAACTTCGAACAACAGCCTATTTGAGGTTTTTTCTTTTTCCGTGGAGACTGCTTATTAAGAGGAGCGTCCATTTTAGGTTTATACTGGGATGAGCCCGCAAGGGTCATAGGAAATCAATTATTATCATTGAACTCTATTCTGACAGTTTTTCAATGAAATTATGTGGAAAAGTTCCTTGTAGAGAAAATCCATTTTCAGTAGTTTTCAATTGCAGTAGTTTAACATCAAACATCATGAGACTTATAAGATTTCCCAATTTTCACCCATTTCTTCCTTCAAAGACTCTTCAACAAGAAAACATTCTCTTAAATAAACAATGTCCAGACCAAAAAAAAAACAACTGCGTCACTCAATAGATTTCACTGAAAACTCATCAATCCTCGCAACGATCCGCCCAGCGACTCCTTTATTTCACAGAACTCTTCGAAGATCAGTGCAAGATTCAAGAACATTTCAAGCGGTAATCCCGTTAGGCATGGGTAGAATCCACTACACAGCGAACCACCTTTCTGAATTAAAGTCGATGATAGCAAGTCTTTCAACTCCTCTTAGAATTCGCAGAGGCAGTCAAAGTATTCAAGATAATTCATTTCGGCCACCTTCAAAGCTTCGAAGACGACTTGTCGCAAAGTCGCCTTTTCCTTTAAGACTTGAAGGCAAAAACATGTCGCCACCTGAGACGCCTTCAAGAAAAACTCCGACCCCGGCACTTCAAAACATGAGACTTCAAAGAGGGGTGATTGAAGAGTACGAAGGGGAGTACTTGAACGGGAATTATCATGGAGAAGGCAAAGCACTTTACACTAATGGCGATACTTATGAAGGGCAGTGGGTTGAAGGCAGAAAGCAGGGGACTGGGAGTTACTTTTACTGTTATTTTAACGCAAAGTACAAAGGTGACTGGTTCAATGATGAAAAAAACGGCTTTGGGGTGATGAAGTTCACGAATGGAGATGAAATTCAAGGCTTCTGGCATCATGGACTTGTTTCTGGAGATAACGCGTTGATGGAATTCGCAAATGGATGCTCTTATACAGGGGCAGTTGTACAGGGTGTTAGAACTGGAAAGGGAAAAATGAGGTACTTTGAAGGAGTTGACTATTTCGGAACTTTTTTAAATGATTCACGTGATGGAAGAGGACTCATGATTCATGATAACTGGATATTTGAAGGAGACTTCAGGGCGGATTCAGCTGAAGGACAAGGCATCTTGGTCTATAAAACACAAGAAGAAGCTTTAAAAGTCCCACTTGTTTTAAACAATCCAAAAAACTTTCACCCTTTGCTTGATTTTTTGACTAGTCTCTCTGGTTTCACTGAATTTTCGAAAAGAACTTTTTTTGTTGGAGATGTTTTTATTTTCACTACTGGTGGAAACTCTGGAAGTTTTATTTCTGGAAAATTGAACGGGTAAAGATTAGTGTAGGAATGGAGTCGCTATTTATGGAAAGTTTGCAGTTTATGTTGGATGCTTTCTTGATGGTAAAAGGAATGGACATGGAAAAATGATTTATACTGATCGTGATGCCGTTCTGGAGTTTTTAGGAGAAACTGAAGGTGAATATGTTGGACAGTGGAAAGCTGATCAGAGGCATGGCAATGGAGTTATGATCTGGCCTAATGGGATTATTTATGATGGAAGATGGGCGAATAATAAAAGACATCATGTTACTGGAAAATTGATTTATCCTAATGGGAATGTGTATGAAGGTGGCTGGGTAGAAGAAAAAATGCAAGGAGTCGGTACATTGACCATTCCATTTTCCTTAAAATTCACATCAAGATACATATCAGGTAATCCAGAGCAATCAGGTATCCTCGAATATGATGGCCACACCTACGAAGGTGAATGCGTCGACATGAAGCCTCACGGGCGAGGTAAACTTCGTTTAAAATCCGGAGATATTTACGAAGGAGACATGAAATACGGGAACATGACAGGTCTCGGCAAAATTTTGTATTTAAATGGAGGTTGGTACACAGGCGAAGTGTACAACGGGACACGATCCGGCAAAGGAAAAATGGTCTACACCAATGGCTCGGTCTATGAAGGCTTCTGGGACAAGGACATGAGAAACGGCTTGGGAAGCTTTACGGACAAACATGGAGTCATTTTTTATGCAGGTGAATGGAAAGAGGATAGACAGGAAGGAAAAGCTGTCGTCAAAGGAAAACCGAGGACTAGGACCAGGCTGGTGATGAAAGTTTGATGTATGTTTAATTAACAGTTTTTCATAATTTAAAAATGAATAGTCCTCAACGAGAGTTTCATCCGTTAAGACCCAAGAACGACATCGAAAATCATAATTTCACCATTGTTGACGACTTACTGAACGGTCTCACTAACTGGCGAGCCGAACAAGACATAATTCGTCTAACTTTCAAAGCAATTCTCGATATTCTCAAGTGTCAATCCAGCACAATAAGAAACATCGAGCTTGATTTGCCAACAAAAGCTCTAAAATCCGACCTTTCTCATATTTTGATGTTAAAATCAGGACAAAGTGAGTTAACGAGGTCAATAAACGACGTGAAACAAACTCTTGACAGTAAAATTTCAGCTGATGAGGTCTTTTCTCTAATGAATGAAAAAGTAAGCAAAAACGAACTTGCTTACCAGTTAAGTTCAAAAGCGAATTATGAGGAAATCAGGAGTTCTTATTGTGAAAAGTCTGAAATAAGAGAACTTCACTCAGAACTTCGCCTTCTCAAATCAGACTTTTCACAGTTTTCTGAAGAAAATTTCGTGAAAAACCAGAATTATCAGATTGAAATCGAAGAAATCCTTCAAGAAATCAAAGCAAATCGACAGGAACTAGAACAGGCACTTGAAGAAAAAGCGAATAAACAAAGTGTCGCAAATGCTCTTCATCGAAAAGCAAATAAAGTTGATGTTGAAGCGATTTTAAATGAAAAAGTTGACTTCGAGTTGCAGAAACTTTCGGAATCTCTTCAAAATGTTCAACAAGACCTTCAAGAACAACTCAATGTTTTCGATGCAAGACTGGAAAAAACAGTCACAAAAGTCGAACATGAAGAATCAGTAAGTTCATTACATGTGCTTCGAAAAGAACTAGAAAATAAAAGCTTTTCTCATTTTTCTAGTCTTGAAGGATTTGTTTCAAGTGTAAAGTCCGAGCTTGAAGACTTGAGTTCTGTTTTTTATTCAGAAAACTCGAAAATTTCTGCAGAATTGAAATTAAAATTAAATGAAAGCAATTTTAAAGAAGCAGAGCAGAGGTTTAAGCAAGATCAAAGCCACCTTCTTGAAACTTTTTCTCAATTCAAATCAGACTTTCTCCGTTATCAAGACCTTTCAAGTGACCGAAACGTGAAACTCGAGCTTTGCTGTAAAGGAATTCAAGATGAAGTCCTATCTCTCCATCAAGACCTGAAACAAACAAATGAAACCATCCGACTTTCAACTGAAAAAAATCGTGAAAGTTTAGAAGAAGGGTTAAAAAGTTACCAAAACTTAATGGCCAATGTTTTAGAAGATAACAAAAAAGTCTCAATTCATCTCGAAGCAGTAAAAAGAGACCTTTCAGACCTCGACAGTAAAAAAATCGATAAACTTGATTCCAGGAAGTTAATCGATGCGAAAGTCGACCTTCGAGACCTCCAAGAAAGTCTCGACAAGATGTACCGAGAATGCATTAAAGTCATTCTTTCTCGTTGTGAAGAGCTAAGAGAATCTCTTAACAGAAAAGAAAAAGAACTCATTCTTTTAATTGAGGCAAAGCCAGGGGTTCACGAAGTGAACTCCTTGATACTTGACCAGAACTTAGCAAGTGTCAGAAAAACTTACGTGATTGAGAACCATGAAGACCGGTACATGCGCAGCAGTGAGTTGAAAGACTCACAGCAATATGTTGAAATATTTAAACACCACTAAATTATTTATATTGAATGAAACCCAGACCTAAGTCTAAAGTTTCTCAGTGGAATGCCGGGGAAGTACTTCAGGCAATTCCAAGAATTCAGAAGATTTTAACCAGTCCTCCTTTCATCAAGTTTAGAAGTTTAAGTGAGTCCTTCAGTCCTCAGGTAGGCTTTCAACAGACGATGTTAAAAAAGGTCAAAAAATCGAAAGGAATGATTTTTCAGATGAACTTGTTGATGGCTTTTGAGAAAAATAGGAAAGGATTGAAAAGTCAAGAGGACAGAAAAAGCTTTTTTAGTGATCAGGATACACAATTGGATGGGATTCAGTTTAAAAAAATTAGTAAAAGTGTGAAGCCTCGAGAAAAATATGAAATTCCGGTTATTAAATTAGAGAAAAATCTTCCTGGACATGAAGAGAAGTTGAAAATTAGGGAAAAAAAGGAAACTGAAGGGAAAAAAGGGCAAAAAAGACAAAATCAGGTGTTTAGAAGGAGAATTAAGAAGAATATGAAAGATGAGGCTGTTGGTAATGATTATCTTTTAACTCAATCCTCGGGGATACTGTCGCAAACTTCAATAGTAAACAAATACCTGATTGTTTTACCACCTGATTTAAATAACTATTAATGACTTTAACTCAAATTTTTCAGCTTATTTATAAGGAACTTGCCTGGAGATACTAAAAATCTTTTCGCTTTTGGCAAGATTTGACCTGCCTTTAAACCAAATCTGGAAATATTTTCACTTTTTTCTTGATTCATCAGTGATGGGCTCTGATTCGCACTTCTAAATAATTTTTTCGCTTTAGGTGTTAAATGAACATCGATGATCTTCTTAACCTCATCTTGAATTTCCTCTTTTTTGTTAATAAATCTGTTTTTAAAACCCTTCATCGTAAAATTTTTTTTTTCATTCTTCTCTAAATTTTCAAAAGTCGCTGTCAACATCTGATTAGCAGCTAAAAGTTCATCTTTTTCCTCCTCCAGCGTTTCTAACAAATACTGCAAATCCTCAACAGCGAATTCAATTCTCTCTACATTTTGTTGAAGTTCATGAATACTAAGAGTTTCAAGTTGATTTTTCATATTTATACTACTTCAACACAGTTCTTAAGCCTTTCGTATTCTTTTTTGAGTTGGTTGATAAGTCGATTGGTGATTTTTACCTTCAACGCGTCATTCACAAGGTCTTCAGTGAAGATTTCTTTGGCAGCGACATGAGGAGCAGTGAGGATCATCATGATTTCTTCGAATCTTTTAAGACTAATCCAAGGCAAGATTCTTTTAAGGATGACGACAGCGACTCGAAAAATGATTTTCCAGCCAGTCTGTTTAAATCTTACAAAAATAAAAAAATCCCAAATTCTCAGAAGTAAATCTTGCTTATTCGGTAACTGACTAGCGAAAAGCGTGATGAACCAAGTGACGCAGTAATTTGTTGAAACAATATTCTCAGCGTTTAACACTTGTCGAACTTCAGGAACATGAAGGGTAACAACTCGATCCAATATAAAAAAAAAGACCTTCAACTGGTTCATGTCCTGCCCATAAAGTTGCTGCATTTGATGAAAACGAATCAATTCATCTAAAGACCAGAAAACTTCTTCATTATCTCCTAAAACATGTGCTAAAGTACTTGCCAGGTAATGCATGCCTTGACAATATCCTACTTTCGGCTTGTAAAATGCGAAAACTCTTAAAACTTCTTCTATAAACTTGCTATCCACTGCTGAATTTTGGTTAAAAGACCTGAAAATATCCATTCGAATCACTTCGGCCACGTCTTTTATCATCTGAGGATTTTTGCATAACTGGTTTTTTAAGTCTTCGAATTTAACCTGCGACTTTTTAAATAAAGCTGATTTCCAAGCAAGTCTTCTAAATTTCAAGTTTTTGTAAAGAAGAAGAGATTTTTTGTAGTAATGAGGAGAAAGGATCGTGTTCCATGTTTTACAAACTTGCAAAAGTTCTGAAGCTTCTGAGATTGGAAGGTAGTCGAAAGATAGTCCGAGATAGAGAAAAAGACCCCATTTTGAACGACTTTTTGCATTTACTCGAAGAGACTTGTGAATTGTTTGTAAAGGTGGAGGAGTTGTTTGGATTGAGTTCAGCTCGATTAGAAGGGAAATCACGTTTTCGGGCTTAAGCTTGTGTCGCTTTGAACAGGTTAAGATTACTTCGCTTGCGACTTGAATTGGAGTTCCCAGGTTTGTCATGTGGAAGTTGAAATGGGAGAGGATTGAACTTGTAATGCTGTTTTTTGAGTTTTTATTTGGCTTTTGAGCGGTTTTTCCAAGTTTTTTCATTCGTTGTTGAGTCTTTTTGAATAAAGCTTTTTCTGTGCTGAGTTTTCGAAGAACTGCGAAGTTTATGGTCGATGTCCAGCTTTTTGAACTTTTGAAGATTGACTGGGTTGATAGGAATTTGGACAGGTAGATTCTTTTTGAGTCGCAGGTGTAGAATTGATGGGAAAAGTGAACGATTTTATAAAATATTTCGACGTTAAATTGCTTATCGTCCATCATTATTGAAGTTATTGTTGCGATTAGGCTTGCTAAGTTGTTCATATTGATAGGCTCGAGATATCCGATATGTTTCCTAGTTTCCAGCACATCCATAAATGTTTCCCAATGACTAGAGTCCATGATTTTCATCGAAAAATCACAAAGTAACTCACTTTCTAAAGTATCAGTAGTCGAGTCATCTAAAACAGACCCCTTGCTAGAAGAATGACTATCAGAAGACCCTTTATTAGTGGGTATTATAGCATAAACCAGAGTTTTAATCAAAGCCAAGGAAGAATCAAGCGGTTTATACCCCGTTTCACTCGAAATGAAATTTTCATTAAATTTCATCACATTTTTCCCTTCACTCTTCATATTTTTCTTCCACTTATCATAAGAAACCCAGTTTTCCTGTTCAAGTCCTTCATTTTGCAGAAGAAATTCAAGTGAAACAGGAAGATCCTCCGCTCCAATAACAGTAAGATTATGACTAATACTTTCAACAAAGTCATTCAACAACAAAAGTTCTTTTTTTTCCACCAAAGTATATTTTTCGACACATCTTCTCAGAAACTGAACTCGAGACTCTTCAAGTTCTTTCAAAAACCTAACAGCTTGTTTTTTCATAATTTCATATTCACCCCAAAGTTCCTTTTCACGAGCCATGGCAGACAAGTACTCTTCCGAGGCTTTCATCATCTGAGCCTTCATCACTTCAACATTTTTATTAGCAAGGGCCAGTCTCGACTCATCATCTTCAATGCTTGCCATTTGTCCAGCTTTTTCAGCTCTTAAAGATGAAAGAAAATAGTTTTGCTTTAACATTTCAAGTGAAATTCTTGATTCTTTGATTTCTTCAGTGCAGACTTGTATTGAGTTCAACATTTGACTGTACCCGTTTTTGTAACTTTCGACGAAGTCTGATAATGGTTCAATGATCTGTGAGTCGATGCAGCTGTTTAGACCTTACTCGGCGATGTCGGCATGTAATATTGACTTGTTTTTGATGAAAAGCAGGAACTTCTCCAGACTTTTCATCAAAGTCGAATTTTTCTCTTTCGGGTTTACAGAAGGAATAAACTCGCTGAGTTTCTGAGAGGTTTCTTCGTTTATTATTTTTAAGAACTTGAAGCAACTCAGCAAGGTGGAAAGCGTGTCGTAGTTGTCTTCGTGAAATAATGAAGCTGTTGGAAAGGACATGATTATAAAGAATGATTTCAAGGGTTTTTAGCTTTTGGAAGGAAAGGGATGTGGAGGAACTTAAGACTGAGGAAGGCCAGTTGCCTTGTTATGAGGATTTGAAGGTTTTAATTATTACTTGTATTGGGAATCGCTTGAGTCCTGAGGATAAAATTGCTCTTTATTTGAAGGCTTGTGTTAAGGTTTATGAGAATCAGGTTAAGCAGAATCAGGAGATTTTGAAGAATTGGGAGGAATTTTTGAAAAAGTTTATTGATGCCAGGGCTTGTGAGTTCAGGCTTATGAAGGAGGTTAAACAAAAAGCCGCAGATGCTGGGTATTTTTTTTATTTGGCTAAGATTAAAGGTGATACGAACCCGAAAAATATGATTTTGGCTGTGGGACTGGTACCTAAAGGAAGGATTGATGAACTTTTATATTAATTTACTTAGTTTTTCCTATAATTATTCATGGAAGAAGAAATTTGTCAGTACCTGCAATCACTTAATGATGAATTTTCTGTAAGTAATTTAGTCATACTCACAGAAAAAATCACATTTAAGGTTGTAACACATTCCTCAAAAGCCTTTCCAGAAATAGTAAAAGTGTCTCTATCAAACGAATTATCCGAATCCTTAAATTTCTTATATCGTCTAGAAATGCTATCCGACGATTCCTTCACACGAAATAACTCACTTCTAAACAGCTTAAACCTAAAAATGAAAATCGGTGTATTCGGCGTTTCTTCATCAACTCCAGTTCAATTTTATTTGATTTATTCAATCCCGCTCTGTCTATTTCCAAATCCCACAAAAATTCAAACATTTTTAAGCATTTTACCTTCACTATTAAAGACTTTCACGCAATTAAAAGACGAGTACTCTCGAAGTACAATAGAAACTCTAAGCACCCATATCAAAAAGTTACAAATTCCTTCAAGTCCCGCAGAAGACCCTTCTTCAAGCAATTTCGAAGACTCATCATCTGAAAATTCCGACGACGCTTGCGAAGTCTGCTTAAACAACCTCGATGACTGTGACTGCAGCTTAAAAGCAAAGTTAAAAGAAAACATCTACAAAAACGACTTAGAAACTTTGAAAGTCTTGAAAAAGTCAGGAATTTGGAATTACTTCGACTTTGACTCAGTATTTTTCGTACCTGAAACTTTAGAATATTATTACAACCCCGGCACTTCTCTTGAAAATCAACTGAAAAAGCATAAAATTAGTTTAAAATTTGTGAAAAAATTCGAAAACCTGATTCAAACAATGAAAAAAAACAAGATTTTTTTTAGAAGTTTTCCTCAACATCTGTTTATTGTCAGCATTGAAAAAAATGAAATTTCGAATTTTTTCTTTGCTTTGATTTTTTCAGGATTTTCTGACTTCAAAAAAATTTTCACTTCAAATAAACCTGAAGGTTATTCCGAGTTTTTAAAGAACAAACTGATGGAACTTTGCATTATCAGTACTCAAAAATACTTATTTTCAGATGAAGATTTTATTTCACCTGAAAATCTTGAAAATTTCCAAGTCGAGTCAACAGAAACTTTAGGGTCCGGAGGTTTTGCGAATGTTTTCAAGAATCGCTTGGCAGGTTTAGAAGTTGCAATAAAAATTCCTCATCTTCGAAAAGAAGATTATAAAGAAAGCATCATGAGGGTTCAAAGAGAATTCTCAGTACTCAAGTCAATGAACCACAAAAATATTGTAAGGACCTTCGGAATTGTTGAAGTTGGTGAAAAAATTTGCATTGTTATGAAATACTGCAAAGGAAGTAGTTTAAAAAAAATCGTTGAAGTCCTTCGAGCAGATAAAATCGTTGGGATCATGAAAGGTGTCGCTCTTGGAATGTTCAGGTTGCATAAAAGTGGAATCGTTCATCAGGACTTAAAACCTTCAAATGTTTTAATTGTTGGCGATCATCCGAAAATCATAGATCTTGGACTTGCCGTTCATGAAAGTCATTTACAGAGTGTTTCTGGATTCACTGTCGAATTTTCTGATCCTTCTCAGTTGCTTCAGTTGAGTTCTGGAAAACCTGCTGATGTCTGGAGTTTTGCTATCACTTTTATTGCTTGTCTTTTCAAAACTTATCCTTATGTGTCAGTCATTCCTAGAGATTTGATGAACTACAATAATGAGATTAAGTTTATTTATTCTATTTTAGTGGAGAAAAAAAGACCGGTTTTTGGGAAACTTTTGAAAATTGTTATGGCTCCTGTGAGATTTTTGATTGAGTCTTGTCTGAATTCGTGTCCTGAAAAACGCCCGAGTTTTTTGGATATTATAAGGATTTATAATAGGGATTTAATGTGAAATAATACTTGATGAATAAATTTTTAATGAAAGGATTTTAATGGATTAAATATAGTTTTAATGATAACTTAAGGATTTGATATGCTTGGTTTTGGAATAATAGGATTTTTTAATGATTTCTTGTTGTTATGATTGTTTTGATTTATGATGGATTAAAATTTGATTATAATTAAAACTTAATCAATATTATCTAATTTAAAATGTTGATAGATTAATAGTCCAGATGATAATGTATAGAGAATATGAAATCCTGAATTTATTGCAACATTATATAATTCTAAAATGTTTTCTTTAGTCCCTCTAATTATTTTCATTTTTTGAGATTTCGAAAAAAAATCAGCTTTGAAGTTCTTATAAGTTATTATATACTGATTTAATTTTGGTAAAATCTTTACCTTTATTTGAAGCTGCTTATAATAATGAATAGTATTTTTTACTTTCATTTCTTGATTCAATTCATTAATTATTTTTAATTTTTCATAATCAATTGATTGATAAAGCTTTATAGGAACATCATTTTTATAAATTCCAAACATTCGATAAGACTGAGTCTTTACTTCACAAAATCCATCATATATTTTATTGATTGATTCTGTTATGACAATGTCACGATCATCAGTAAAACAATTCAAAATTCCTAATTTTTTCTGAATGAATTCATAATTATTCAAGATTTCTCCCCTAAAGCAGCAAAGAGAAAAATGAACTGGCTCTGGAGAAAATGATTCAAAGAAGTCTCCATTAGACTCAGAAATTTTCAATGGAAATTGAAAGGAAAAGGTTTTGGGAAAGCGGATTTTGAAGATCTCAGGAAATTTTAAAAGTCTTTTTGGGTATCCCTTGGTGAATTTCACTTCTAATATTAATACACCAAAGTCTAAGAACCCAGGGCCTACTTTTAAGCCTTTATTCCAAAAGCATTCAACTTTAATGCCAAAATGGTAAGATTTGATACCTTTTCCATGAGGAATTCCATTTTCAAGCTGTCCTATATAAACCCCTGTTTCATCTTCAAACTTCTCAACATTATTCATTTATAGACTAGAATGATATAAAAACTGACTATTTTTCATAATAAAATAATCTAATCCTCTTTACTCCTTTTCATCCTATTGATAAACACAACTCCAGTATCAGTATACAAATGAAAAGACCTAAAATTTTCAGCAACTTTTTCAGTAGTTCTCATATCCCTATTAAAAGCTTCTCTTTTTTCATCTTTTACTTCTTCATTCAAGGCCAAAGCCCATTGATTTGACCTAATCCTTGCGTCTTCAACTTTACCTTCTTCAAGTAACCTAGCAGCTTCTCTTCTTCCAGCCCTCATCATGACCTCAGAATCGATTTTTTCTTCAACAGGCTCATCTCCAAACAGGACATCTTGAACTTGATTCAAAACTTTAAGGTACTTGTTTCCATCTTTTGCCCGATAAGTGATACTTGCCTGTAAATGAAGCCTTCTGAGTTCATTTTTATTGACATTCATTTCTTGAAGTTCTTCATCACTCTTCAAAATATACTGAAATGAAAAAGCAGTAAACCGAGTCGCATTCCCGATGAACTTTTTAAAAGTCGATTCATTATTAGACAACAATTCATTTTTTTCATTGTAAAACTTGACTGATTTATGAAGATTTACCTGTAAAAACACTTCAGTTGCAATGATTTCGTCTTTAACAATATTAGAAAATTGGCTAAGGAGTGACTCTGGGTTGACTTTAACGATATCGCCCTGAGTTTGACTAGTCACAAGGTTCAAAGCTTCGAGTTTGCATTCTTGTCCTTCAATAGAAATGACCGAGACACTAACCCCGAGCTGATTAGCGATACTTCCGATTTCCTTATAAAAGTCAAACTGTTCAGCTCCACTGCTCAAAGACCCGACACCTTCATTAGCTTCTCCATCAGTGCAAATGACTACTTTTGACCCAGGGCCTCCCTCGGAGGCCAAAATGATTGAAACTAAAAGAGCCGGTCCAAGAGCAGTGCCTCCAGAAGCTTTTAACTCATAAAGACTACTGACTAGTTTTTTATATGAACTTCGAATGTTCAAGTTTAAAAAACGACCAGTCAAGCTTTGGGCAAAGCTCATCAACATTCCGAAGTCTATTTGAATCATTCGGTCAACAGATAGGACTTCTTGACCGTCTCCTACAATCGTCACAGAACTGCTGAAGTGCACAAGGCCGACTTTGCGAAGTGGATAAGATTCTTCGATTTCTTTGAGCTGGGAATCGACTGCGGCTTGGACACACTCCAGTCGAGAGACTTTCACCTGTCCTTCTTTGTTTGGGGTTTTCTTCGTTTTTACCCATTGGCTGGAGTCTACTTCTTTTGACATCGCCATTGAACCTGAGGTGTCGATGCAGAAAACTATTGATGATGAGTCTAAATTGTTTGAAGAAGACGACTCGCTCTTAGATGTTGATATTGTTGGAGTCACTCCCTCGAGAAGGTAGTTTTGTTCTGGGAGATTGGGAATTTCATCGTCTTCTAGAGAGATTTCGTTTGAATGGCCGCAGCAGCTGCAAGTGAATGACTTGGTGTTTGAATTGGAGTGGATCTGAGATGAGGAACTTAGGATTGAGTTGCAGATTGAACACTTGTAAGGGTCTCCTGTTGAGAGCATTGGGGTGGCATTTAGACATTCTAGATTTACTTCGAAGATGTTTGTGTCGACTTTAGCAACTTTTGGGTTCGAAGTGGCTGTTTCTGTCGTGAATCTTGAGAATTTAGTTGCACAATTCATTTTTATAAATAATAGATGAGAATAGTAGGGAAGTTAGAATTACTATTTAGGTTTTTTTAAGAAGCAGCTGTTTGATAGTAGTTGAGATATGATTTATATGATTATTTAGGTCTTGGGATCACATTATTCGTGTTGGCTAGATTAAGATAATCAATTAGCAAGAATTTATCATGATAGTTCATTAATCACCCAGTTCAGAATATTAGAATTCTGATTATCTCTAGTGAAAAAAACCTTATATTTTATGATCATTTAGTTCTTTTTGATACTAGTAAAATTTTCTTAATCCCTGCCATTGAGGCATATATGTGTTTCATTTTTCTATATTAATAATATTAGAAAAGCTATTATCAAATGGACAAGGGTGAATCGTTTGTTTCAAGTTCTAATAATAATTTCTTTCCCTAAGTATTAAATTATAGAAGCAAAATGATTAAATTCTTTAAACTTTCCATCAATTTTCTGTTATTCCATCTCAAATATCTGAAAGTTTGAATTTTTCAACTTATATCTCATCAGAATCTCTGGACTTCTTTGAGATTTGCAAATAATTTCAATATTTTAAAAATTTTTACTATAAAAACTTCTAGTTTTGCTTATATTAAATGTTGATTAATCAGCGAGTCAAGAAATTTAAATAATTAACTAATCAAGGTTTAATCGATTTGATATTTTATCATTTGTGACTTAATCGGATGATTAAAAAATCAGAAGAATAAAAATAAATTTTATTAAAGAGACTTGTTCAAAATATTTCAGATAGGAATATGGCCTGCTAATTGAAAGCATGCGAACATATATCAAATTAGAGGTCTATAATTACAAAATTCATTTAGATCATTACTAAGGAATCTGTGATTTTATTTTTTCAACATTTAGAGTTAACTACTTACAATTTTCTAATCGTTTCAGGCCATACAATTACTAAAAAAATTTAAGTTTTATGATTTTGCAAATCAATTTTTTCAGTGGGCCATTTTACTGAAACATTTTATTAGAATTTGAAATTTATTAATCTAAGGAAAGATTGATGTTTTATTAATTGACAAAAAAAAATTAGATTTATTCTTTGCATAATGAGAGATGTTCTGTTTCTATCACTGATATAAATACTGCAAGTTAGTCCTTATCTTGTAAATTCGGATTAAAATAACTTATAAGAGCCGAATAAAAATTTCAGTTACCTATCATCTCCAACTTTATATAATTCCTTGATAAAATTCTCATTTCAAACTGAATGTATTTACCTATTAGATGAAAACATCAACTTAATAGGATGTTTAATAATAAACTAGAAATTAAAATATGGACTATGTTAATAAAATTCCCAAAGAAAAATAAATTTTAAGTAAGTAACTTGAGTGTAGTTTAAAAGATAGTTGTATAAGCATAACAAAATCCAAAGAATTTTCAGTGAGATAATTCTTTGTAATTAAATAAATCAACATCTATAATTTGGAACCCAAAATTTGTATTTAGTTCAAATGCTCTAAATTGCTTAAGTATACAATTTAATCTTGCTGAATCAATACCTGTTCAAATTTTAATATATTGTAACCGGATATTAATCGTTTTCTCTTCGCTAACATAAGGTTTATAAAATGCAAAATCAATTGAACCACTTTCACGTTGCTAGACAGCCAGATGAAATTGATATTCCAGGAAATAACCATAGACAAAGAGATAGCAGATCATCTAGTTCTGATGAAGGAGACATGATCAGTGACTCAGAACTTGCCACTGAATTGACTAGAACTCAATATCGATATAAAGAAGCAAATAATACTTCGGTTGAACAATTTTATATAGTGCTTCCGATAGATCAAGCTAATCTGTCGGGTGCTCCTAAGAAAAATATCGTTAATTTGAAGTGTTCATGCAAAGAAGCCTCATTTGATTTTGAACATCTCTTTTTGCCTAATAAGCAAGAAAGTGATTCTGATAGTGTTGAAGAAGTAAAAATAGAAGAAGCTAAAGACAATTTAATGCAGCAGGTTGAAGAGAGCAAGGCTGAAGTTTATCAAAATAGGCCTGGCCCTGAAGAAGAGGAAAAGCATAGAGAAGAGGAAAAGCATAGAGAAGAGGAAAAGCATAGAGAAGAGGAAAAGCATAGAGAAGAGGAAAAGCATAAAGAAGAGGAAAAGCATAAAGAAGAGGAAAAGCATAAAGAAGAGGAAGTGAAAGGTTTCAAGGAGGATAAAAATACCCCAGATGTACATACCGAGGTTACTCCAGGAGTTTCGGTAGATTATTGCACTCAGGAGGAGAAAATGAAAATCGAAAAAGTTGTTACTGACTCAACTGCATACACAAGATTTTCTAACAAATGAAGAATTTGTAAAAACTTCTTTCATGTTATAAATTAAATAATGAGGATTGGTTAAACAGGTATGAATTTAGTCTAATTGAAAGAGGTACCAATAATATATTTCAAAGCTCATCTTTTTGACTCAAATCAGGTAAAATTTAGAATAGATTAGCTTGAAACTAACAAGATGAAGACATTTTTTATCTCTTGTAGACTAGTTTATGCTTAAACTAATATTTTGTATTTCAAGTAACTCAAATTTCTAAGAATATTATCAAATTAAATATAATAAACAAATATGAGTAAGATTATAATTATAAATCTAATGTCTAGATGCTAGGTATGCCTATAACTAATATATTTAAATTATCTCTCGATTCTAACTAAACAAAAATTTTTCATTAAAAATTCATTATAAGGTATTTTGATTGATAGAAATGAGTAAGTCTCTAAGTTTAGATGGAAACTTTGAACTTTTTACCTTGATTCAATTAAATCAATCAAGATGTGAGCAAGTCTCAAGAATGGTTAAATTTCTACCTCCCTAAAACATAAATAAGCTAAAAATAAGAATAACAACTCGAAGTGCTGCAAAGACTAAGCACAGTGACTGATATATACAATTAAATTTAAGGTTTAATTGAAGGTAACTCTATATTTACTAGAAATACTATCCTAACACCATGAAAAACACCCACGATCTTTATGATCTAGCCTTAATGAGCATCTAGGATTCATCGTTTGGCAGGAAAAGTCTTTCATTTTAGGTGTAGGTTTATAATGACAAACAACTGACCCCCTATATTCACTTTCACTCTCTGATTTAATCATCTGAAATTCATCAAAAAGCGAAGGATAAGATTCAAATCCCAATTCATCAGCTTTAAAAAATTCACGTTGACTAATCCTTTTAATCTTCTCAACTAACTTTTCATTTTCCTCTTTCAAAAAATTATTTTTCTTTTCTAACTCCTGAACCTTATAATCATAATCATCAACTCGATCGAATTTTACTTGATGAACTTCACTTTTTTTCTTTAAATGATTAGAAAATAACACAAGATTCAAATCGTGATCAGAAAAAGTTGCCTTATGAGGCCCAAGGTATTTTTTTTTAGGGTGAAAACTTTGTCCAAGTCTTTTTTGAGATAATCGATTTTCTTCATTTAAATTCGCTTTTGAAACTTTTATTTCTTGTAAAGTTTTCAAAGAATTTAACTGTCGGATTTTTTTTTCCATTCTAAGAATTTCTTTTTCTTTCTCAAAAATGACTGACTCGATCTGTGTGATGTAAGTTTTGAAGTCAGTTTCTTTTTCTTCAGCTTTTACGAGTTCCAATTCGAGTTTTTTCTTTTCTTGACTTGCAAATTTTTTAGCACGGTTGATGTTTTTCTGAGTTTTTTCAAGTTCTCTGATGTTTAAGATGAGTTTGTCATTTTCTTCTAAGAGTTGATCGTATTTTTTACGCAAGGAAATTAGTTGCGATTGAAGATCGTTGATTTCAAAGTTTTTCTCTTGAAGTAGTTTTTCGTTGAAGTGGTTTAGGTCGCGGACTAGGTGGTATAGTTTTCTTGAGCCGTTTAATATTTCAGTAACGGGAAGGGTTTCGGATTTACTTTTATGTTTCAGACCGTCTAGACACATTCGGAGAGCTTCTAGAAGATCTTCAGCGATTGTTGATTCAAATTCAGGGATTATTTGTTTTAATATTTTGTTGAAATGGGTTATAATCATTTTCAATTTGGAGGGTAAGAAGTCGATCTCTGATTTTCTCATTGAACTTCTTTCCGAACTCTCATCACTCTGAAAATTCGTAAAATGCTCTACATGGAAATCTTGATAAAATTGATTTATTAAAGAAGGATAATCCATGATCCCTTTACAATATTCTTCAAAAGTAAGGAATTGATCTTTTGATTTGCTTCCTGCCAGGTCTTTCAAAGAGCAGAAAAACTGCTCTGCATCATCTTTAGACGGAAGACCAAGTGATTTGAACAGGTCTTCACGAGAAATTTTTCCATCTCTATCAACGTCAGTCCAGTCAAAGATGTTTTTCAAGATGCTTAAAGAGCTTTCATCAAGATTGAATTCCATTGATTATTTATAGCCAACTAGTGTAATTTAATTTTAAGTATGTATAAATATTGAATTGTTTTATATATCTCATCTTTAGATGACTATCATTTATATTATTATGGTTAAATGTGAAATTTTTAGAATTTAGGTTCTTTATTTTATTTAAATCAAGCGACTTAATGTTTCCTTTACTAAGAGTAAGGGGTTATATCTTCTCATACAAAATATTAATTTAATTAAACTTGAAAATTTGATTACAATTCTCAAGTTTCAGAAATTCCAATTAAACCGATTAGCCTAAATATTAAAATCTTATAAGTTTACCGAATATCTATTAATTGAAATGATGCTAATTGTTTTATAGAATTACTATGATAATAGATTATTATTTCTAAAAACATCGTTCCCATTATATTAATTCACATTACTTTGCCACATTATAATCTTCAAATGTCAAGTTAGCCAGCCTATAATTTTAATCTCTTAGCTAAATATGTAGCTTAAACCTATTTTATATATACATTAATAATAAGATTAAAATTTTATCTTTAATTCTGAAAGGAATCTCGTAAAAGTTAAGAATTCTTTAAAAAAATTACTATTTTAGTCTAAAAACCCTTCAAATCATCAAAAGCTAAAATTTTAAATGATTCATTCCGATTTCCACTAAAAAATCCTATAAATTTCGACTAAATTAAAATTGATCCAAATCATTATACTTAACCTTCTAAAATAAAACTCCTTCAATGACCCAAGTCAACTTTTTTTCCGGTCATCCTACGAAAAACTATTCAAATTTTCTGAAAATATCCAAAAAAATTCTCAAATATTCCAAATTTTCTTCCAAATTTAAATATTCCAGCCATATTGAATAAATCCTATAAAAATGTTGTGTATGATCCTATCATTATTCTCTTGTTCAGCGCAAGACCCAACCATTGGGAGCTTAAAAATAGGAAACTTAGGTTCAAAAACCATGAAGCTTCCAAGGTCCTCGATGGAACCTCTGAGCTTGAACTTTTCCATCGAATTATCTGAGAACAGTCAGATTCCATCAGATCCTGCCATTGTAAATCTACTGGTCTATAAAAGAGATTTGTTATGGAAGACCTTTACAACTGAGGCTTTCCAGTGGCAGAGTGGACACTTCTCACAAATCTTCTTGACTGAGGGAGAGTTCTATTTGAGTCTTAATGCAACTTTACTGAAATCTTGCATTGTAAGTAGATTTACTGTTGAGGAGCCCAGAGCTAATCTCAGTATGAAACAATTGGCTAAGAATAGTTATTTAATGGTTTACAATAAATACTGCTTTACTCTTACAGATCAGTTTTTTAATCAGTGGAATCAAAGTGTCAAGAAGTTGAACTGCTCTACAGATGGAGCTTATTTTAATGATTTTGGCAATGAAATGTGTGTTAATCAAATTTTTATCAATAGTGGACATCAGAATATGTATGTTGAGTGTGGTGAAAGTAATTTTAGATTTCCTGTTTATGTCAATCAACTTAAAATGGAATTTGATAATTTCCAACCACCTAAAAATAGCAGTCATAGTTTCAATGTTTCGGTTTACCTTAAGTGTAATAATACTATTTATACTGAAATAGATGCGAATTTCCAAGTTTCGATAGGAATAACAGAAAAAAAAATAGAAAATGAAACAGCTTGTTCTGGTCTCAAACTTTTTGGAGCCATAAATACCTCATTTTCATCTGGTAAAGCAATCTTCAAAAATATTAATATACTTTCTAATGGAAGATTTGTTATTAATGCAGTTTCATTTGGTTTATTAACACTTTCTTCTGGCAGTTTTGTTGTGCACAACTTTATAAAATCCATTTCCTTCAAATACCCTAATGATTCAATGCACTTTCCTTACTTTTCAATGTTTCTAGATGTCATAGGTGATGATGACGAATTGTTCACAAGGGAATTTAAAACTATACAAAAATTTAATGATATTCACTGCATTAATTATACAAAAAATTGTAGTAATTCAACATGCTACAACTGTGTTACTTTAAGATTGGCCAATCAAAATTTATCATTAACTGTGATCGATAAACTTTACCCTATCTATCAATTAAATATCAATTATAACCATACTGTACTTCCTAATAAAAACGCTAGTGTCAAAATAGAATATATAAATAATCATAATTATGAAATGTATCCATTTCCAGCTATGAGCTATGATTCCTTTTTTCTAATATTTTACATAAAAGATGGAAATGATTATTTTATGGACATACCTTGCTATAAAGACAATAATTATATTGAAAAAATTTGCATTTCTGATGCATGCTCAAATAATAAATCAGTTGAAATAATTGAGACATTTTGTGAAAGGAATAAATCGTTTTATGGTGATCAAGGATGGAAAACATATGGAGTGGTGAGTAGAACAAATTATTTTACTATAAATTCAATTGGAGAATACATTTTTTCTATTCCTTTTATAAATGATCTCAAGGCAGAAACAGAGTTTTTAAGTATAACATCTTTTATATCAGGTGTTGAATGCTACAATCTTACGAGGATTTTTCCTAATCAAGAATCTAGATTCTTGTTAAATCTCACTGGTCCTGATGGTTTTCCTTATATAAAATGCAATCATATTCATCTTAATTATATTGGCATTCAAAATAATTTAACTCTTTGGGTTTGCAATGGATTTCTTGAATTTACAGTAAACTTTACTTCAAAAGGATCATATATACTTGAAATAAATTCGACTCATATGAAAGGATCTAGAAATTTTACATTTCAAGTAGAAAAAAGTTTAGAAAATGAAATAGAAATCCTTGACTTTAATAAGAATTTGAATACATCAGAAAATTTTAATATTACATTCAAAATTAATTCGACCAATGGCAGTACTCTAGATTGCCTATTATATAAACTTAATCTAACAATTTTATTTATAAATAATGAAAACAACGAAAAATTTATTATACAGAAAATAGCCACTTGCAAAAATAAAACATACAAGGTTTCAAATATTAGTATCCTTAATCTAGGAAATTACAGTGTTGAAATATATTCAGATGCATTTAAAACAAAAAAACTTAATTATAAAATAATAGTTAAAGAAAAACTTAATGATATAAGATTGAATCCTCTTCCTATAATCTATCAAAATCATCCTTTCGAAATTTCATTCAGATTATTCAGCTCTCCTTCAATTCTTTATCAAGGAGACTTAACATAAAAATAGAATCAAACAGTATTTACGGTCAAACTACTTCAAATAATTTTAAAGGTTATATAAAATTCTTCATATATTGCAAAGAGCAAGGACTAATAAATTTCTCTATAAAAAATTCTGAGAATAATTTCACTAAAGATTTTGTATTTACCTCGTTATCAAATAATGGTAAACAACTTCTTATTTCACTAATTTTAAAAACTGTAAATTTTATTTCGCCAGAAAAGTCTTCTGATTTTTTTGATGTTCAAATTAATGTCATTGGTTCTCAGTCAAAAGTTAAATATCAAATCGGATTAATACCAATTGATAAGGTATCAGGAACCAAGATTAATGGAACAACAATTAAAGAATCAAATGAAAATATAATAAAATTCAACAATATAAATGTTTTATCTTCAGGTAACTTTTTAATTTGGGTTAATTCCTCTCAAAATATATTCGGAATAAGTGAAGCTCCTATAAGTATAAAAAATATAACATTAGAAACTGGTTCAAAATAGCAATATTCACTGAAACATTATTAAAGGTGAAGATATATGGAGAAGATGATAATCTTTATATAGAAGATTGTAACATAACTATCAATTGTACAGGTTTTAATGGAAACAAGAATATGAATGCAACAAATGGACTAGCTGTATTTAATGGATATTTTAACGATGCCTGTATTAATGAAACAATAAATGCAAGTATCG
Source organism: Stentor roeselii (assembly GCA_006503475.1). Classification (NCBI taxonomy): domain Eukaryota; phylum Ciliophora; class Heterotrichea; order Heterotrichida; family Stentoridae; genus Stentor; species Stentor roeselii. The sequence continues at coordinate 255,569 of RSEH01000002.1, forward strand.
AAGGACAAAACTTTTCAGATTCAAAAAAAGTTAATATAACTGAAGCTAATTTTGTTGCAGTATTTGAAAGAATAAGCCCAATAGTAATTTATATATAGCCTTCACTAAGCAAAGACTTTTTCAATTGTTCTATTAAAATCGTTGACAATTCCACTCAGGAGAGAATGATGGGAAAAGAAGGAAGTCTAAACTTGTATTTAATCCCTGAGAATTCAACAATGTACTCTGGAAGTAAAATTGAAGGGAATATAATAGAGGTAAAAACTGATAATGGGATTGCAAATTTTTTAAATCTTAAAATACTTTCTTCAGGTAATTTTAAACTCGCAGCGAATTATTCAAATGTAACAACTGGATATAGCAGAATTTTAGCGATTACCAACTTCATTATATATACAAATTCAATAAATACTGAAGAACCATATGTTTATGATCGTTATAATCACCAAATAGATGATAACAACACTTATCTAAGATATATCAACAGTTCAATCATATCATCTAGTGGCATTCTTTCAGGATCTTATTTTAATACTACCGGTCATCATGTTATTTGCTATTCTTATATAACATCTATGAAAAACTATAAAATAAATTTAAAAATAGAAGATTTCGAAAGTTTCATTATTGAGCATAATATAGTTCCGATACCTAATCCAAATGCATTATTAGTTGTGAAATACAGGAATTACTATAGAGAATATCCTTTTCCTTCGTTGAGTACTGATACTTTCGGAGGATTTGAAGAGAAAGAATACATTTGTGTTCAACTTAAATCATCAAATACGGATAACGTGTTTGAGTATCATAAATATTTTTCAAATTTATTAACTGCAAATATAATATGTGCCTCAAACAGTTGTTCAGGTGAAAAACTTGAATATGAATACTTTGAATTTTATAGATGGATTTATAATGATCGCGTATTTAAGGATAATTCCATGAAATGCTTTAAAATTAAAATTTTAAGCAATGGTCACTTTAAATTGAAATTTTCTTTACCAGGAGTGAAAGATGGATTTCTTCAAGAAAATGGTACTGAAAAGTTATTCAAAATAACAAACTTTGTAAAGCTCATAACTTTTCAATCAATTTATATGAATCCTGAAGTTAATTATGATTTTCAAGTAATGTTCCTAGTTTATGGTGATGATGATGAATTATATTCCAAGAAAAATTATCTATCAATAAGTTCAGAATGCTTATCTAAAGAAATTAAGGTGCTTTGTGAAAAAGGAATAGTTATAACTATTCTAAATTTTACTAAAGGGGGTAATTGCTCAATTGAAGTTAAATCAACTCATCAACCTAAAATGTCATGGATCTTTAATATTACAATCCTGGGTGATAATAAAACAGTAAAATACATTAATTTTAGCTCAATGGTAAATTCAGCATACCCGATTAATTCAAGTGATAGTTTTGATATATATTTAACTACGAAATCAAATTATAGCGCAAGTTCATTACCATTTCCTAAAGTTATGGCAAACGGAAGGCCATTTAGTTCTATAATAAATTGTAACTCAACCCAAAAAAATGAATCATTTATTATTTATAGTTCATGCAAAATTCTTTCATCAGGAAACTTCTCCATTTTTTTTGAAAGACTTGCGTTTGATGAAACTATATTTAAAATTTCAAATAATATTTTATCTGTTATCAATAAATCTCAAATTCTTCTAAATGAGCTATTTGAAATTCGTGCTATAATTTCAGAAGAGAATAATTTTATATTTCATCATTTTATGTCTATTGAAATTAATAATACTGAAATCGTTGGTCAAAAATATTCAAGATATGCTAATAATGAAATTATTTTTCTTGTTTCTTGTATTGAAAAAAAGGCTCTCAATTTAACATTTATAATTAAATACCACTCTGGTAACGCTCTTACGCTTATTTCTAACGAGATAAATTGTGAACCAAGAATTAAAGAAGATTTTATGAACCTTTCAATCGTGCAAAATACGCGACCGCTCGATAAATCTTTAAATACTTCTAGTACTTTCAATGTTACAGTTGATTTTAACACTTCTAATCATTCAACTGACATAAATCAGATTGTTGAATTAAAAATATTTGAAATTATTGAAAATAAAATTACAATCCTAAAAAACGAATTTTTAAAAACACCATCACTTGATTTTAATAATATGAACATAAAAAACCCAGGAAAATATATTATCTTTGCATCCCTTACAAAAAATCTTAATTTAAGTTCATTCATTTATAGTGAAGTATTGATAATCAAAAGTCTCATATCAAATGTAACAATAATTGTTCCTGAATTTATAAGTAATATTACAAATTCCACAATTGAAGTCAGATTATTGAGATCAAATAATGATCTTTGTTCAGACGAATCATTTAATGTCACTCTATCAGTTAATAATTCAACTATTTATACATCCCAAATCTTCAAAGGGGTAGCTTTATTCTTTATCAATTTTCAGTATCAAGTAATTACTCATTTACCGCAACAGTTGAAAATTCAAATATCACCGGTTCACTAGAAAACATTAGTTTTAAAAAGAGTGAATTTGACTATAGTCTTAAGATTTTAGAAGTCAATGGTAAAGATTTCAATGATTTTCCATCACTTAGTTGGGATTTTTTTTATGTAGTCGTTGAAGTTTATGATATTTCTGGAAATTTCTTGATTGATAATGATAATAAGTTAAATTTGAACTTGAGTCTAATTCCACTATCAAAATTCTCAGGATTTATCATAAATGGAAACCTTTCTATAACAAGTGAAAATGGCACAGCAAACTTTAAAAATTTAACTATCAAATCTAGTGGGTACTTTCAATTAAGTATTAAGTGTTCTGTTTGTATCGAAGCAAAGTCCCAAATATTCGAAATTACGAATTTCATAAATGACTTTAAATGTAAGGAATGCCAATTATCAAAAGAATATTCAATATATCAAATAAATGATTTACTTATAAATGTTACACTAGAAGATTATCATCAATACATCCGTGGAGAAAATATATTTATTAATAATATCTCAAATATTATTATAAATTCAACAGAAAATGATAGATCCATTCGCTGGTATGGCTATAAGCTTGGACCAGCAGGATTTTCAATTTCTATTCTATCAAAGAAATATTACTATAACTTCATAATAATAAATAATCCTAATCCAATGATAAGTGTCACTGAAAGCATGGTTCCTACTAGAAGTAATCACACTTTTTATATAGATGTGACAATACCTGATGCCTTTTCTTATATAATTTTTAACTTCAGTATTGAGCTTAAAACTATGAATCGAACATACCCAGTCTTTAATGCATCAACTTTAAATATAATAAAAGAATGGGATAGAATGTGGTAATCGAGTGCCTTATACTCAGAAAATTCAAAACAAAGATTTTTTCGTTTTAATAATATAACAATATATAACTCAGGCTTTTCCTATATTAATGTTTAAATGCCTGGCCTTGAACCTGGTTTAAGTAATCTGTTCAATATAACAAATAATCTTAAGAAAATTATAGTTACTTCTGAAAAAAACACTATAAAGATAAATGTTCTATTTGATATTACAATAATTCTGATAGCAGAAGATGATGATTTATATAAAAACTTTTTGCCGATGTTAATTGATGCTAGTGATTTAAATGTTGAAAAAAAAATTGAAAAATATAGCTTAACAGGAAACATTACAAAAGAAATATCTTTTAATACTACTGGTCTAAAAACACTTAAAATAAGCAGTGAAAATGGACCGAAAAGCAATCAAATTTTAATAAATGTAAGAAATCGTGTTACCTGTTCATTCAATAATCTATCAAAAAATTCATTCACAAGTAGAGACTTAATTTCAATCAGCGTTAATCTGTTCAATCCCTACAATGAAACTATAAATGAAGGAGTATATTTGAGTTTGATTTCCAATAATTCAAATAATTTTTCTGGTTTAGTTACATCATATTTAGGAATGCAAAAAATTATAAATAATACAGCAAACTTTAATAATATTTCTGTTTATTCATCAGGATCTTTTTATTTTGAAGCCATGACAAATAATTCATCCCCTTGCACATCACAAGAATTTACAGTGCAAAACTTCATAAAGAATATTCTGGTGAATTTACCTAAAAATTCTCAATCCGCCAATTTTGCCCTAAACCTGGAAATTACTTTACTCGGAGATGATGATAATCCTTTTCTCGGAAATGACACTTTATCAATTCAAGAATTACGACCTTCAAAAGAAATCAAATCAATTAATGCATCAAATTCAATCCTGATGACTTCCATTTATTTTGAAACACCTGGAACGAAGTATTTATTCATAAGCTCATTAGAATCCAAAGTATCTTCATCATTAACAAGCATTTCAATTTACAAACAAAGACTTGTTTTATCTCAAATCCAAATCCCTCCAAACAACATCAGCTCACTTTCATTTAAAGTCGATGTTTGCAATTCTGAAGGCACTTTAATTGAATCAAATCACAGAAATTACTCGATAACCTTATCAACTCTTCCACCAAACAGCTTAAAAGGAAATTTGACTCTAAAAACAGTAAACGGTACAGCAATTTTTAATGATTTATTCGCAAATTATTCAGGAAATTTCAGTGTTTTAAGTACAAAAATAAAATTCAGTGAAAGTGCACCAATAAATATAACTTTTCAAGATTTTTGGAAAGAATGACTTTTAAGTTTCCGAGTTTGATTCAAACTTCAATTATTTTTATTTTGAATGTCAGTTTATTGAAAAGTGATAACAGCTTCTTTAAAGTTCCTTGTTTAGTTACCTTGTCATCTGATGGACTTAAAGGAAACACAACAAAAAATAACATGGAAGGGTTTATTTCATTTGAAGTATATTTTGAAACTGGAGGTAAAAAAGATATTAAAGCCAATTGTAGCATGTTTCAAACTACTACAGAAGCTGATGTTAGTATTTTCACTACTCCTGATGACCTTTGCCTTAACCCATTCAATTCAACTCATTGTCAGGTTTGCAGGAGTAAGGCTTATCCTATTAACGGAAAATGTGAGTGCACTAAGGAAAGCTTAAAGAGTAAAACAAATGAAGGGTGTTCATGTATCAGCAACAGCTTTGAATATGAAAATGATTGTTATGCAAATAAAAGACGATTTTTCAAACCTTCTCAGTTGCATGGATACTTCTCGAAAGACTTTAAAAAAATTATCGTTGACTTCGACACTAGAACTAATGCAGAAGTTGGTTCAAGTTGCTTAACTCAAATTTCATTCCCTGATATATTAAAAGATTTAATAATCAATTGTTTATGGGATGATTCAAGTTTCATTATTTTATTAAGCAAAGTGATTATTGACAGCAATTTAACTATAAAAGTGAATAGTTTCGAAGTTAATTCATTAACCAATACAGAAAGTTACAATATAGAAGAACTTTCAGTGATAGTAATGAAAAAATTTAACTACTCAGCCCCGACTGCTGAAATCCTTGCCCCCTCTTACATGTCATTCAAATGCAGTTCAGATTTACTTGAAGTTTCATCTAAAGAAAAGACTTCTCTCTATATTTATTCTTGGACAGCTTCATCAAGTCCATTCAATGAAAAACTAGAATCTCTTATAAACTCAACAAAATCACCTGAATTCACAGTTTCAACCCAATTACTTCCCTCAACAAATCTAAAAATCTTCCTAAAAGTTTTCGACCCGATTTTCAATTTAACATCAGAAGCTTTCCATAATCTATCAATATCTTCAGAGAAGACCTTGATAGTATCCTTTTCCAATCCAGGTCCTTTAAGATATTCTTCTTCAAGTGAATTTTTAATTCAATCTGTGGTGAGAAAGTCATGCGGAACGCTTGAAAACTATCAATACACGTGGAGCTACTCACTTCTTGACAATTCTCCAGACATCAACTTCCAAAAGATTCTAATGAATGGACAACGACCAGGTACATTAAAGATTTCTAAGAACATGCTACCTATCGGGCAGTATTCTTTTAAAGTCAACATTTCTTCTGAGTCAATTTCAGGAAGTAGTTCAATTAATTTAGAAATTTATTCAAGTCCTCTTATTTTGACCTTCTCCAAGTCAAATGGAACAGTTTCAGAAAATTTGAATGTTGTTGTTACTGCAAATGGAATTGATTCTGATAACTTGATTGTGCCTGTTAATGTGGCTTGGGTTTGTAATGAGCAGAATTCTGGATTGATGACAAGAGGAAATGATTTGGTCTTGATTAGTGGATCGTTTAAAGAGGAAATTTATACTTTTACTGCAACTGCTAAGACTTCAGATCAAAGGGTGCAAAAGACCCTTGCTTTAATGGTTAATAATAAAATCAATATTGATATTTCTTTGAGGAAATTTGAGAGGAAGGTTAATATTGATAGTGATATTAAACTTGTTACGGTAATTCAAAGTACTGGGAAACCGAAATTCTATTGGAGGATTGAGGAGGGTGTTAAAATTACTGATGATTCTTATCCTTATTTGAAGATACCAGCTATGACTTTGGAAGCTGGAAAGGCTTATAAGGTTACTGTTCAGGCAGAATTAAGTGATGAGGATAAAGTAAATAGTAGTATTTGGATTGATACTAATATGATTCCAGTTTGCTTAAAAGTGCTAGTTGAATCCAATAGAAGCATATTTAAGATAACTGCTCTAGACTGCCAAGATCCAGACAATGATACACCCTTAACCTATATATTCGGGATAATAAATGGGGATAAAAGAATGCCGACCACAAATAAACTATTCTCAAATTCTCTAACAACTACACTTCCCTTTTTCTCCAAAAAAGTATTTTGCAAAGTATGCGACAATTTGAACTCCTGCACAATTTATGACTCATCAGATATTCATCTCAGTTCACGACATCTTCAAAACTTTTCAACTGAATTTTCAACTGAAATAAGAAACCCTGAATTAGTTCCAATAAATATTATCATCTTCTCTAACAAAGCAAATACATTTGACGAGCTTCAACTTGTATTTGACGTCTTTTACAATTATTTCATCGAAGAAATAATGGACGAAGATACATTCAACATATTTGTTGAGTGTTTTCAAGCAATTTTCAATAAGAATAAACTCTGCTCAGATGAAATGATGAGAAATGCGACTGATTTTCTGTTGGGAATGGCAGAAATGACTTTTTTTGACATCTCAAAGGAAAACAGTGAAAAGTTGCTAAAGACTATCAAGTTATACAAAGATCGATTTAGTATTGAAGAATTATTAAAGATTATCAGAAGAATCGCGAATCGCATGATTAATGAAAAACTTCCTCAGGAATATCTGGAAGTGGAAGAAATTCTGGTTTTGATTAAAGAAATCGGTAATCAACTTCCAGGACTGAACTTAATATTCGATTCAATCTCACTTGAAATACCTTTAACAAGTATTTTTGATGAATCTACTGTTTATGACATTCAAATTATTAAATTGCAGAAGATGAATTCTTCAGTTTTTGATATCAAGTTGTTTAAATCAGGGACTTACAAAGAATTTTCTTTTAAAAGCTCAGCTTTAGATGACTCTTCCGCTGAACTCGACCAAGTCATAAATATAAAAATTAATGGTGAATTTGATGAAAATCTTCATTATGTTTGCAAATTCCTAAACGAGTCTTATGCATATGAAACTTGCAAAGTTGATAAAATAACTGAAAAAGATATAAACATCAATGTGACTGTTGAAGGAAGTTTCATGATTATTTCCGGGAATTATGATGAAAGTGAATCTTTGAAAAGCTCTGATAAATCTTGTGCTGTTGGATATTATAATATAGGAATTATGCTTGTTATCATTTCATTTTGCTTGGGTTTAGCACTAGTTTCATTGATTTTTGGAAGAAAGGGTAAAAATGAAAGTGATTTAATATGTTTTGGATCGATCTATTTACCTTCTAGTTTCTTCTACGAGACTAAAACAACATCAAAAATTATTTCTTTCTTAGAAATGTTGACAATATTTTTGATTCTTTTATTAATTATGAATGCATTTTTAGCTTTTTTGATAAATAATCCAGAAGATCTTGAGTTTAATGAAGACTCTGTCAGAGCTGCAGCAATCGCTTGGGCCATTTGTCAAATCTTCTCTATTTTCATTTACCTAGCCTTAAGAACCAATAAATTTCTAGAAAAGCGAATTTTGTTTTTTTCTATTTTATTTGGCTGTGTTTTATTAATATGTTTCTCACTAATTATCACCATTTCAATGAAGTTTTGCTTAGGAAAATCTTTAGCAGTGCTGCAGCTTTATTTAATTTTGTTAGGACTAGAAATTCTTATCGAGATGGGATATAGTGCAGCTTCGGTCTTGATAATTAGATCTGGATTAATCAATCGGTCGAAAAGTTTCAGGAAAAATTCAGGAAATCAGGAAACATGTCGAACTACTGATAGAGGAAAAGAGTTGTTTAGGTTGAATGATGAAGTTCCTCCTTTTATCATTCATCAGAAGAGTATTGAAGGGTTTTCTGGAGATAAAAAATGCTTTAGAGGAAAATATTCTGCATCAAAATAAAGTAGTTTAAATAAGGATAGATTTTAATTATTTTTATTTCATTAAGATAGTCAAGAATGCTCGATTGTTTATCTTTTATACCTTAATCAAGATAACTTCATTCTCAGTGTAATTGTTTATGGCTATCATATTTACTTTTCGGAAAACTGATTCAATAATAGTAAAAAATTAAGCATTTCATTAAAAGTTCAACTTTAATTCATTCAAGAATCAAATATTTAAAATAATATAATAATCTTAGATGAATAAAACTTATTAATCTTGAAACAGGAATATTTTTAGATATAAAAAATTTGAGACTTTTTCTGACTTTCTAAATTATGCATTCTTCACAAATTTCACAATTTTTGAAATCGAAATCATATTAAAAATTGCAGAAGTTACAATCTTATAATCTTTTCTTATAATTTGGAAAAAAAATTCTCAGGAAATTAGAGAGGTTAGGCCAATAAAGCATAATAAATGTAAATAAAGGTTTCGAGAAAAAAGCATTCCAGTCAACAAGTTTTTCTCTATAAGGAAATATACAATATCGCCATCAATTTCTAATAAATGATTTGTTTCAATATTACTTTGATTGATTTAAAATTACAGTGATAATAAAAGAATTCCAAATAATAATTTTTAAACAATATAAAATTTATTGAATCTACAATAACATGAACTAGGATTATTGAGAAAATATTCATAATTTAATTAATCAGAGAAATAGACTAAATAATCTTAAATCCAATAAAGGGGTGAATCTGGACTTAAATTTTTCCTAAGAAGAGTTCTACCACATGAGTAAGGTATTGACGACGCACAAGCACCAGACCAAAATTTATAAATCTCTTCATTCTTTGATCTTGCCTTAAATTGTTTCATTAAAAACTGCTCTTGAAATTCAACTAAGCTCATGCTCCAACTTGAAAGGGTTATAAGAAACAAAGCTGAGCCACTATATATACCTATTTCAGTGATTGGAATAATAAGATTGTTAAATCTTGAACCATCTTCAGCTCTTTTATTGGTTTCTCCAGGAATTACAAATGAATTTACAGGTGATATATTCAGGAATGGTCTGGGAGATATACGCTTGTATATATGAAAATTTTCGTGAAAAAGTGTAAGTACTCTAAAAGCTATTGCATGAGGTGATTTCATTTGATAGTTCCTATTCACAAAAATAAATCCTTCATTAGAAAATCCATGGGAATTTTCGATTGTAAAGTAAAACACTTTTTCGCTGGTGAAAATCCAGTCAAATGCATAATTAACCATTTGAGCTCCTTCTTCAATGGTTTGAAAGGGAGGGTTTTCTTTGGTTAGAGTATCGTCTATAAATCTTTCAACAGCTTCAGATATTACTCTTGAATGAGCTATTTGCCAAAATAATTCTAAATCTTTTTTTGGAATTTTCTTTGGTGGGCAGACATCAATCTGATCTATGATAGTTGGAAATTTGAGGAAAGAAACATCTGTTTGTCTCAAATCAATAAGCAAGAAACTTCTCATAAGAATTTTTTTTTCTTGCTCAATAGAAGCATCAAAAATTTTTTCAAAGTTTTCAATAATACAATCAAGACAAGAGGTCAAATAGAAGTTATTATCAGGGTCAAACTTTTCAACGAGTAAACAATGTTCAGCAAGTGCTTGGTAACAAGATATAATCGTAAAATTATCTTCAAAGATAATCTTTGAATGTTTATACAAAATGCTTTTTATATCTTTTGTATTAAAGTATTTAATTGTTGATAGTAATTCATCAGCATAGTTTATAATGTTTGAAGCAAAACAAGACTGATCATAATTTTTTACTTGATTATTTAAAAAATTGAAATACAAGAAAAGATTTTGTTTACAAAGAACTGTGGTTTCAATCAAAGCGAGTAAGGTTTCAACTCCAGATAAATCGAGATTTCCACTGGATTCATATAAATTCCATTCATTATTCAAAAATTCTGTCATTGAGAATGAAAAATCTGTCGGATTGATACCGAATTCATTCAAAATTTGATATGATTGATTTGAGAATTGGTCTTGAGTAAGATTTGGGGGAATAGAGAGAAACTTATCTGAGATTGAAGTTTTCATTAAGATATCCATTTATAATTACATAGAATGGGGCAATTTTGTACATTATTATATATATTGATATTATATCGAATTGAACTAGAATTTTTTAAGAAATGTAGTTATACCTAAGTTTAACTCAATCAATCTTAAAATTAGGTAGTTTAGTACCTAAATCATTTTGATTATTTATACTCAGATCTATTGATAGGAAAAATTTTGTAAGGGTTTGTTCTACTACTGATTTAATCACTTCAATAAGCGGTAATGTTCATGATTTAATGAGATCTATTTTACGTATAAATTTGTATAAAATTATTATATATAAAGCTTTTAATTCGAGAAAACATTAAGTGTATACAAATTTGAGTTTTTTTCGATTATATATCAATATATGCCTTAAATTTATTGAGCCTAGATATCTAATGCCCAAATATCACTGAAAATTTCTGGGGTACTTCAAATGAATATTCACTCTAAGCTATTAATGTTGTGGAAGTTTCTGATTATAAGTTTAATCAGCTTATATAAGAATTTCAAAATTTTAGTAATAAAAAGACTCTCATTATATAAAGTCTCATCATTTTAAAACTTTAATCAGCTTATATAAGAATTTAAATCAAAGTGATTAGATTAAAATAGTTTGAAATATTTAGAATAAATAGTTCAAAATGATCAGAACCAACTATCATTTCTTTTCTTCTTAAGATTCTTTCGTGTTTCTTTATATATAAAACAAAAATTTAAATCTATATATTTAAATACAACTTGATTTTCAATAGTTATCTAATGATAAAATATCTATAAATGAATAATGTTAATTCTCTTTGTAGTTCTATATTTAATCTAAAATATAGACTTAAATATTCAATATGTTTCAAGTAAAAATTTGATTGAGAGGTGTGAGGCAATTTTTTAACTCAATAGATTCTTGAAAATATTAGGGATGGGAACTCTTAATTTTATTGACTTTCTCATATAGTGCCTATATTTTTATGTATATAGATTAATCAATACAAATTTTATGTCTATAAATTTTCTCTTCATATTCTCATAGCTAAAATTAAGTTAGATGAAATTTGAATTTATTATAAATCAAAAGTAAAACTATCTCTAAAGTGTTAGCACTGGGAAAATACTTGAGAGGATAAGAGTTTTATTAGATCGAAGCAAGTCTCTGTTTTCATCCTTTCAATTCGTCAGCGACTGAGTAAAAGTTGAATCAAATAATTTAAAAATTTTTTGTAGAGATGCTAACTAATATTGAAATGAAGATATATAATTAGAACTTTTGTAAGATATTTTATTGTAAAACTTTTATATTGTTTTCCTAAAAAAATATCTATAAATGGTAAAATCTGGCTCATGCATGGTAACAAGAGAAGAAAAATTCAATAATTCTGAACAGAATGATGCTAGTCAAGAAAATGAGTTGCGAAAGAAGATCTTTAAGTACTACTCAAGGTATTCAAAATATCAAGAACAAGTTTATTCATGGCCGATGAAAGTTTTTGAGGGAAGACATTCAAATTCTGTGAACTGCTGTTGTTTCTCACCTGATGGAAATTATCTTGCAACTGGGTCAATAGACACAAAGGTTAAAATCTGGAATATAAAAGAGCAAAAAAATGAATTTACTCTTAAAGGGCATTCAGATTGGATAAATTGCTGTTCTTACTCTCCTGACCAAAATTATCTAGCAACTGGATCAGCAGGCGTTAATAGTAAAGGTCAAATTATAATCTGGAATCTAAAAGAACATAAAGAAGAGTTCAGTCTGAGTCAATATTCAGTATTTTGCTGTTGTTACTCTCCTGATGGAAATTACCTTGCAGCTGGATGTATTAAAACAGTTCAAATCTGGAATATAAAAGAGCGAAGAATAGAAATATCTCTAAATGGGCATTCATATTGGGTAAATTGTTGTTGTTATTCTTCTGATGGAAATTATCTGGCAACTGGATCAGCAGACTACCAAGCAAAAATCTGGAATATTAAAAAAAAAAGAGAAAAGTTCACTCTCAAAGGACATTCAAAATCAATAATGTGCTGTTCTTTTTCTCCTGATGGAAATTATCTGGTAACTGGCTCAGCAGACAAAACAGTAAAAATCTGGAATATAAAAGAGCGAAGACAAGAAGTCACTCTGAATCAATATTCAGATTATATTAGATGTTGCTGTTACTCTCCTGATGGAAGGTACCTTGCAACTGGATCTAGTAAGATGTTTAGAATCTGGAATGTTAAAGCAAAAAGAGAAGAGTTCATTTTAAATGGACATTTATACACGGTTAGTTGCTGTTCTTTCTCTCCTGATGGAAATTTTCTGGCAACTGGATCAGAAGATAAAAAGGTTAAAATCTGGAATTTTAGAGAGTTAAGAGAAGAATTTACTATGAATGAGGATGCAAGATTGATTAACTTCTGTCTCTACTCTCCTGATGGAAATTACCTTGCAACTGGATCTTATAATATTGTTAAAATCTGGAAAATAAAAGAAAATATAGAAGTGTTGACTCTTAAGGGACATTCAAAGCGGATAAATAGCTGTTTTTTTATTTATGATGGAAAATATCTGGTTACTGAATCAGAAGACGAAACAATTAGAATCTGGAAAATGAAAAAAGGAAGAAGTAATTTCAAAATGAATAATTTATCTAAAGTAACCATTTATAATAAAACTAAAAACTTGAGAAATGTTTTGAAACTAGATGACTATTCGATTACTAGTATCAAAAAATCCATGAAGTATGGATTATTTCCTCTGGTATGTAATTATAATGGCACTATTTCAGTTTGGAATATTTCAGAGATGAAAAAAAAAATCCTTTTAAACTATGATACCACTAAATTTATAGCTTTATACTTTATTGAAAATCAAAAATATCTAGTTGCTGTTTACACCAATTATATTTACAAGATAGCTTATAGGAACAAATTGATATATATTCTAGATGAAAATCTTTCAAGGTGTATAATTCAAAGGAAAAATATTAAATTACTATTTAAAGATGCAAAAGTAGCTACATTTATTCATAATTACTATAATCAATATAATAAAAGCAAATTTCAAATCGAGGAGCAACTACCATTAATTGTTAGTAAACTTATCCTACAATTTGAAATAAAAAAATGTCCTAAGATAGCTTTGGATTTAGCAGAATATATTGTAAAATTTACAAATTTAAATTATAGGATTTTACATCTTAACAATGAAGCTCACGAAATCCTTAAAAACTTTTATTCTCAAACCCTAAATAATAGAGGTAATCTCCAATTGAAATATGAATCACAGATTTTAATGTTTTTACATTATTCGATAGCAGAATTTGATACTAAGCAATTGATTGCTATTTTATTAGATCATTTAATAAAATTATAAGTTAATTAGAATAACTAGTGATTTTGGAACTAATGAGTGTGTTTAAGCTATGATCAAAGGGCAATCTATAATAACTAAACATGACAAAGTAGCATACATTTGATCTGATATATAAAGATTAATCTAAATTAAAATGATGATTAAAAATTTTATTGTTAAAGATGCTTCAAGATTATTTTATCAGACAAAATAAGGAATATTATAATCAATAGATAGACCTATCGCCTCTATGAGTAAATACTTTGAAAAGGAATTTTTAAATTATTCGTATATTTTTCATGGCTTGATTATTTCTTTTATTATGGTTATAAATTTATCCATCAAAGTAGAAGATCTAGGAAAAAAAATTCAGAAAATTAGACCTTGACCTTTAAATAGAAGATACAACTTTTGAAGTTAAATCATTTCTTAATCAAAATTACTTCGAACTATGTATGATTCAATATGATACAGAAAAATGCAAAATGCTGGAGCATCAAGAATATTAACTATAGGATTTGACTATACTGAAGAAGGCATGCATATTCATTCTACTTAATAGCAAGAATAAACCTTTAGATGCCTATTTAGATAATGATAAGTAGGTTTAATCAATCAATTCAACTTTTGCTATTTCAATGAGGGTTATCTGATACATTATTTTAAAATATATATGAGTTGTAAGACAATTTTATGGACATTCCAGGTTTTTCGATGCAAGAAAGGTAAACTATTTATTTTTTAATGGTTATTAAAAAAAGTATTTGATAAAACCTCAGCCTTTTAACTTTTTTGTAATTTAGCAAACCAGTAAAAGGATATGATATTAAATCTAACTAGCCAAAATGATAAATTAAAATTGAAAATATTTTTATTGTGCAGAGCTATTAATTTGTACTAGACAGTCCTCAATATTCTTGTTTAAATTTAAACTTATGAGCATTCAGAAAGTCTGATTATATATTTTGTGTTATTTTTCATATAAATTTGGCCTTTAATATGATTTAGACCTGTTTAAGAAAATATCCTTGATATCTTTACTTATTCTAATTTTAATTAGTAAAGAATATTTGAGCAATTTGATTATTGTTCCATATAATTAGTAGGCTGCTTAGGATTTAGGAAGTTTACATCCATTCTCTTTTCCTAAATTTAAACTTCATGCAAATACTTACTTCAGAACCTGGCGATCTTATACAACAGAAAAAAATTGAAAAACTTTACGGGAATTTACTAAATGACGTAAAAATGAGAACACTTATATCTATTATATTATTAAAAATTTGAATTTATATAAATAAATAAAGGATAATACAGTGATTTTAAAATTGCATGTTTAAACCTTATCCTTTCTAACTACTTTAAAAATTTTTGATAAAATATATAAAATACTATTGCTAATCGTTAGTACAAAATTAACAATAATTTCAATATATTTAGGATTTTTATATATGACACGAAGTAACATCATAATTCAATAGTGTATATTAAAAGGCTTTGGAGCAAAGAAATATTCTCTAGTTTATTTCGATGTGCATATATAATGGAAAATTAGATTACAAATTAATTAGTTTGTTTTTCTTTATGTAGAGCTGCTAGTCTAGATTTTTCCTTGTTTATCCCAGATCTTCTTCTAATTGAATGCAGAATCTTAGTTTACTTTACGAAGTTTTAACTCTAATGTTCTTTTATTCATGCAAATAATCAAGAAGTTTTCCTTATTCTAAACTAATTAGGCTCTTTCAAATCAATTAGTAGAGATATTATTTAAGGGTTGATTTAGGGTATATAGAAATAATAATGAATCTTGTTATAAATGCAGGTTTCTTTATCTTTGATAATTAGCTGAAAGTTAAAAATATTTTGAATTTCATTCCAAGTACTAAATTTCCATAAAAAACTTGATTTTAATGCATGAAAATATAAGCCTCGATGAATAGCTACACATTTAGTAAGACTTACACCCCGATTACGATTTATTTATACTCTATTAAAACTTATTTTGGACAAGAGAATTTAACATAATAAATTCTTCATCGAAAATCATTCGATTTTTGGAAAGTAAGGGATAAGCATTATGGCTATAAATATGAGTTGTGATGAAACAGGATGTAAAAAAAGCGACATTCAAGGAATTTGCAGAAGCTGTGGAGACCTTTTTAAACTATGCATGAAACATTTACGTGATCACCAGAACAAGAAGCATAAAATAGTTTTACTCAGTGAAGAAGAATTGAAAAATATGGTTAAGCTCAAGGGAGCGATGGCTCTTCAAAAGAATTTCTTGAAAAGACTTGAAGAATTTAAAAATAAGATTATTGAGAAAACAGATGAAATAATTAAAACTATAAATAAAACATCGAAAGAAATGCTGAACTATTTAAGGGATATAGAAAAAAACCTTGTAACACTAAAAGAACGACAAAGTGAAATAGAATATGATTTGATAATTAAAAACTTATATCAAGATTATCAACAAAACGGATTATGTAAAGAAGACCTTGGATCTTACAATGTTCTAAGTAATGGAATAGACATCCAAGATATTACGAATATTTTTTCTTATACAGTTTTTGAATATATTGATTATATAAACAATAATAACCTGGATAACCCTAATTATATTCATAGTAAAAAAGTGATTCAGAAGTCTCATGATATACTAAATGAGTTCGAGAATTTCAAAACAAGTATCAAAGTTAAGAAACAAATTAGTAAATACAGAAA
The DNA here is from genome assembly GCA_006503475.1 of Stentor roeselii. Lineage (NCBI taxonomy): Eukaryota > Ciliophora > Heterotrichea > Heterotrichida > Stentoridae > Stentor > Stentor roeselii. Next base: position 272,220 of record RSEH01000002.1, read on the forward strand.
GCGACTTTCTGCAATTTTTACTAATATAGGAGCTAATACAAGAATTGTTGTAGACCCAAGCGAAAATCTCTACCAAGAAGGCATCCAAAAAAAAATTGACCTATATAAAACAAGCCTAGACACAACCAATCTCAACCTAGAAGTACCGACCGACATAAAAGGAATAGTAAATCAAATCACATTCGACATGAAAGATACTCATTTACAAGGTCGAATCAAAGCACTTTTAAAAATTCTCGGATCACTTGACCTAGAGAGTCAAAAATCTGCTGTTTTCGTGTTTTGCGAGGCTTTCGTGAGCCGGGGTCTGGAAAAATGCAGTTCACTCGAAATCGGTGCAATTTTTTCACAGAGATACACAGAATTTATCCTAAAAATCGCTAAAAGTTACCCTCAGATTCACGAAATTTACTTCATCGCATTGATCAGCAGGAATTACTTGTTTTGCCCTCGAATCACTGAGCAAAATTTAGACGAAATCCGCAAAAGAAGCGAAATTAAAGACTTGAGTATCTCTGAAGTACTCAGTGAAAATGATAAAGAAAAACTTTCATCGTCACTTGACTTGTCCAGGGCTTTCGGGTTCTTGATTGGAAGTCTTTTTGCGAGTAGTGACTCAAGATTCAATGAAGGAGATATTTGGAGGTACTTGGTTTATATTTTGAATTTGAAGATTGAATATGTTGATAGGGCTTACATTAGTTTTTTGTATGGGTTTCTCAAATGCACTGCTGGAAGACTCAGATGTGCTTATGGAATACAATTCAATAAATTGGCGGAGTTAATTGCTGGAGATTACGTTCAGACCTTGCAGAATAAGTTTGGAAGCAATTATTTTGAAAATTATTTCAAACAACTCAGAGAATTAATGAATAAATTTAAAAAAAGAGTATTTAATTGATTAATTTAGTAGTTTTAAATTTACATTTTCATGTTCTTTTTTGGTTAAAGTACTATTTCTGCCTTTAGTAATTTTGTTTGAATACCGAAAAGTTTTTGCTTCAATTTTACTTCATTTAAATATTTTCGCTTACAGTCTGAAGTTCTGTTCGTTCTGTTTCTCTATTTCGAAGCATCCAACTGTTTTAATCTAAAGGTTTTTCCTCAAATTGGCTTAAAGAGTATTGATCTAAGTCTGTCAATTCTTGATCCTCTTAATATTTAATATTCCTGATTTTTTCTGCAACTCCATTATGAAAGACTCCAAACTTTTTCCCATTTTCCCCCCTATTTCACAAAATCCTTCGAATTCATCATTTCTGATTATGTAATTACTACCTCATCATTTTTACAAAACTTTTGAGAGTCTTGACTTTTCTTCTTAAAAACTCAAAATTTCGCCTTTGAAGCAGCAAAGTGGAAAAAGTGGTTCATTAGAGATTGATTCTGAATATTTTCCTTCTAATTCTTTAAGGACTATTGGAATTTAAGACATAAGTTCTTGATAATAAACTTCTTGAGCAAAAAAGTAACTTTTAGTATTTTTTTGGATACCCTTTGGTAAACTTGACAGGTAGACTGAGAATTCCAAAGCCTAAGAAACCTTTTCCTGTTTTAAGACCTTTTACCCATTCACATTCAACCTTGATACCGATTTATATGATTTGATTCCTTTTCGGTGAGGAATACCGTTTTGAACCTGGCCAACGAAGACTCCAGTTTCATCAAAAAGATTTTCAAGATAATTCATTTATATAGACAAACTTAATTTAATAAGAAAAATCATTATTCAGTAGTTTAATGAACTGATAGTTAAAAAATAAATGTGATTAATAAAATAGATTTATATTGATAAAGATAATCATATCTATCATGAAATCTTTATAGTTATTAAGAATAGCCTTTTACAGCTCAACTAGTTATAACCTATTCGTCGAAAATGCAATCTGGATACTTTTTTCTATATTATTATTGCTTTTCCATCATAAGCGTTTGATTCTTTTATTCTTTTTCTGATTTTTTCATCCACTTCTAATGATTAAGTCTGGTTTCATAATACAATTGAGGTAAGGTTACTTTTGATGGTTCTAAATTTGATAAATACGGGTAGCTCATAAGTTTATGATTACAAGCCTAGTTTGAATCAAAGTTCACTTTGTGAAAAAATCAACAAGTTTTATAATGGTTAATCGCTATTTTTTATGTAAAAGCTTCTAAATACCTTCTTAAATTCAATTTAATTTTTATATAAAATATGAAATACCTTAAGTATTTTAGCATTTAAGAAATCAAGGATAATTGATTTATTTAAGAAATTTTTTTTTCATTTTCTTTATATTATAACTAATCAGTTTTAACATGGACTAAACCAGCTAATTCTAATCCAGTTGTAATTCTCCTTCATTATGAATTTAATTAGTTATAAATATAAAAAGATTTGAATTCTTTATAAGCAAAAATATATATAGATTCTTTGACATGAGTATAAAATGGTTCAATAAATAAATTTTAAAGAATAAATAAGCTCTACCCAATAGCAAACGAAAATTAATGAAATCTCAGTAAAACAAAAATATTTTAAATTATTTAATTTAATGATTGCAGATAGCTTTCAATTTTAATATTGATGAAAATTTTAAATTACAATTCAACTTTTCATATGTTTTTTAACAATTCCAATCTCACCGAATTTCTTTCAGCTAATACAGTAAACAAGCATCAATCCATTTATGTTCAATTCCTTGACCAAGTACATTAAAACTATAGCTATAATTTTTTTCTTCGACATAAAGCATTTAATATCTTAGTTGAAAACTTTTTTTACTTGCTTATATTTACTGGGACGATTAATTACATACTATTTATCATAAAAAAGAATGAAATAGGATCAGATATGAAAGAGACGAACTTATCAATATAAAAGTTTTACATAATTTTATTAGAAAATGATTTTTTCTGTTTTAAAATTTGATATTTATTCTGAAGTATGTTTGTTGTTTTATATAAGGAATTGCAATTTAAAGCTAAGTTCTCTTAATTTTATCATTTTAGAGATAACTTGAGTGGCCTTATAGGTTTAGGCTAGTTTTTTAATGGATTAATCAAGAAATTTATCAGAATAAAAGAGGGTCAAATTAGCTCAACTTCTTTTGTGGATACAGTAAGAAGACAATTTATTTTTGTATTTGATCATCATTGAGAAATATAATTTTTGGAGTCACAATATCCAAACTATTTGCATAGTTATTTACAAATAATTAAAAATTAAAATAGGCTATTTGCAAAAAATTTATTTTTAGATGAAATTAATATCTAATTGAAGTTTGAATATCTTTATTGGCTTACCAATCGTTTTCGATAGCCTTTTAGGTATCATCACAAGAAAATTACCTATATTATTATTTATTTATATTCAAATAAATGATTTCATTATATTGAAATAGCCAGATCCGTATCATGATGGTCTATATTTTTAAAAGATTGAATATTAACTCTGAGCACTTAATGTAACAAATTGTAAACTCCATTATAGTTTACAGTAAGATTTACATTTTTAATTATTAAAACCTAATAGAACAGTCTAATTATATACCTATTTATTGATTTTTTAAATTTTCTTCGATAGTATATTTTAATTTTTTGATAAAACAACCTTAATATGTATATATCCTGCTGTTAATTTTCAAATTATTTAATTATTCTAACTTTCTATTTATTCTTAACTAAAGAGTTACTCTTTGATGCAGAAGATTCTTTTTCATAAACATCTATAATTATGTTTGTATAAGAATAATCATAATCTGAAATCGAATGAGAATTCCTTTTTAAATTCAAATCATTATCAATGTTTTCCTCTTTAAAAGTGATAATTAAATTATTCGGATGAATATTTGTGATTTTATTAACATGATTTCTAATATCGTGAGCATAGATTCTCATTACTGAAAGATATCGTAAAGAAGTAATTCTAATATAGTCTTTGGTATGAATTTTTATGATTACTTCGCAAGGATCAGATCTAATATATACGATTGTTTGTTGTTGAATATTATAACTATGCATAGTTCTTCGATTATCTTTAAGTATACCAACATTAGATGCTATTAGCATGAAAGAATCAAATCCAATTTCATCTGATATTAAAGATCTTAAATCACCAACTGTGTGTGTTTGATAAACCTCGATATAAAATTGAAAAGGCTCGAATCCTCTAACCAATAATTTTAATCTAGATTTTCTATCTGCATTACATATAAAATAACTTTCTATATCATTGATTCTATTATATGAAATATTTATTAAATTTCTATAAGTTTGGTTATTATTAAATGTAAAATAAAACCAAGGTGTTTTTTTATAATCTTCGACTTTTTCCAATATAGTTAATAAGTATTTATAATTAAACCTCCATTTTTCTTCAATTTGATCTTTTTCAGCGATTTGTAAAACAAATCCTTTTGAAATGTTTTTGATAATTTTATTGATCGCTAAGCAGATTTTGGTAGAATTTAAAAGTATTTTTTTAGCCTCATCATTAATGCTACTAATTGCTTGAAGAATTTTTTTTCTAATTGATTTTTCGTTATCCAAAATTTTCCCTAAAATATGCAAATATCCTTGCTTATCTTTTTCATCGATTTGCACTTCTAGTTTAATTGCTGAATGTTGTATGCTAGAATTGTTTGCTGCATGGACTCCATAATGTTCAACACAGCAAATGGTTATTTGGCCATTACAATCACATCTTAAACTAGGCAGCCGCAAGCATTCTTCCATAAAGCAAGAAATATCCATTTATAAGTAAAATGTATTAAAGAATTAAGTTCATTTGATATAGATAATAATAATTGTTATAGCACCTTTATTATTTCCATTTTTAAATATAGATCCAAAAAATATAGACACTTAATTTCATAATATAATCCTGAAGTACTTTTATTCCCAATTTATAGTTTATAATGTTTATTTGTTCGGTTTCTTTTCAATTTTTTTTTAAATCTTTATTCATCATTATATAAATTTTTTCATAGTTTTAGTCGAATTATCATCAGTAGTGCGAAGCGATTGAATTTACATCTCTTTATCTTTTTCAGGGAATTATAATTAGGGATCATGCTAATTTAGAGATTATCACAAAACAAAACCGATCTGAAATTGCACTGAATGAATTTAAGTTAAAGAAATAGAACGGTAGTTTTAATATTTAAGAATCCCAGATGCTTCGTTCTGAATTATCTTTTCCAAAAATATTATATAAAATCTAGATAATCAAAGCTTTTTACTATTAGAGCTAATCATATTTTTCGAATAGGCTTGCTGACATTTTCACTAAAGATCATCAGTTTTAATCTCATGCCAGACAAGCTCATCGAACCTCTGCAAGCCTATTCCTGACTTGATATCCTATACCTTTAATAAATATGAATCTAGTCTTGATCTCTCTATTCATTTCAGCAATCGTCCTTGGAAACAAGTACTTTTCATCCTCGGATTGCTTAGCGTGCATCTGGATACAAATTCAATCAATACAGTTGCTCAGAATATTATCATTCAGGTTTCGAAAGCAATAACTCTCATTGCACAGCATTGGTGAGCCAGGACCTTTTCATCATAAACTTCGGCTCATATCGAAAATTTGGTACGAACTCGATCTAATCCTTTTCAACTCCTAACAACGAAAGTATCGAACTTGAATCAAAAACGAGTCCATTTCCAACAAATGACAGAGTTTTTATTTCTCTTCAAATTCTTCTCTGATTTCAAACAAATCATTGATCTTCCTACTTTTTGTGTGCTGATAGTTGTGAGAGTTTCCAGTCTGGAGTAATATTTCAGGTGATTGAAGATTCAGATGTTTATTTTTTATCAGCTTTAATCGCCTCTTTAAATTAGAGTATTTATACACTAATGGAACTCATGACTTTACCCAAAGCTTCGAGGTATTGGAAGGGCCATTTTGGAGAACTATTTCTTTTCTAATCGCTCAGTATCAATCAAGCATTTTGGTGCAAGCGCCCAGCATTTATAGTAATCTTATTGGCCAGGAATTTAGAAAGGACACAAAAAATGCGTTTTTATTAGATAGGCTCAGCTAAAACTCTAGTTTTCAAGGTTTTCTATCTTTCTTTTGTATGAAAAACAACAGGAACTCTTAGAAGACTGCGATTTCGGTTCGAATGTTTCAATAGATTCGTTTCAGTTTGTGAAAAATTGCCAGTAAGGCCAAGGTTTCAATTGTCTTCGATGCTTAGCAGGATTCGTTTCTATCAAAGGTCTTTGCCTAAGCCCACCAAGTGACTTCATTACGATCACATTGAGGTTCGACAATTTCGAGCAATACCAGGGAGGATTTTTCAAGGCGGAGAAAATGCTTCAACTTATTCTCCATTCAACAACCCTGAGACTGACCACCCAAAAGCTTTACATATGCGAGGATACATGTTCAAACTTGGAGATTACATGCTTGCAAAATGAATCACTTTTAATCATACCTTCACAATGACATTATAGGGGTATTTCGTGTCTATGGACATTATCTATAAAAACATGTTTAGGCTAATGAAAGACGGATCAGTTTTTATTAGGTTGTCAAATGGTGAAAGTAGAATCAATGTGATGACTAACGGAGAGTGCATTTTTTATTTAATGTGGATTTTTCTAGCAGTTGTTGTAGATTATTAAAATAACTCAACTCATATTACAACCTATTGTCAGAGTTCTTTGTTGAGTACTGAAAGTTTTTCAGGCTATGCTTTTTATCACAATCCAGATTACATCAAAATTTGGAATACTTATGGTCATTATAATTTGATATACAGAATGACTTTTTTCAAGTCGCGTTATATGAATTGAATGAACAAATGAACATATGTTCAGTATAGGGCCTTACTGATTACTTAGGAAGCATAAACTATAAAACAATAAAATCTCCCTATTTTGATAGCCAAATTAACTGCGACTATAGATGTATGGGATGTACTACCTTGAGTACTTGTAATCAGCGTAAGAGCATATTTTGGCTGATTTGTGATAATTTTAATAATACTTGTATAAAAGATTTCAATTACAACCCTTGTTTTGAAGACTATCATTTAAGTGAGACTAATAATTCATGTTGTTATAAAGATGCACTCTTTGTACTGGAAACACTGTTTATTCATGTACGAAATGTTTAAATCATTACTTTTTAGCAGGATCTTTCTGCACTTTTAACTGTCCTACGAAATTTGTGCAAAACGGGAAAAAATGTAGAGCACCAGCAGCTAATTCGATATTATTAAACATCACATTCAATAAATTTCAAAACAATTTTAACGATTCTTATTCAAACAGCTTCTCAGCAGGTTTAAATGAAAGTTTTTATCCTGATTTCGATGAAAACGACCCAATTCCTTCCTATTCTAGAGGATTTTATATCAGTGGAAATTCCTTTGTATCTACATCAAATTTCTCCATTCCTTACTCTTACATGATTATATTTTGGATTCTTCAGACTACTTCTGGAATTTTGTTGAAAAAAATGATTTTGAATTGAATTCAAATATTTGTCTTCAGTTTAAAAATAAAACTTTTAATTACAAATCTTTTCCTAATGAGACCTGGGTGTTTTTAAGCTTTCGGACATATATGAGTGGAGATAATTATGTCCTTAGTATTTCATACCCTTTATTGAATTC